>KZ653458.1:34665-49123 GCA_001010745.2 Gerris buenoi
TTTTTTTTTTTTAAAGTTGGAGCTAAAATTTATTACTCAACTTCACCTCAGGTTTGATTTTTCAGAAAATGTATGACGGATTTCGTCAAAATCGGCCTAGTAGTTTAGGCTCCTTGATTTCTGCACGCAGGACGTTTTTGTTTTTTTAAAAAAATGTATATATTTTTTTTAAACATTTTTTTGGACTCAGGAATCCTGAAAATGTGTAAAATCCATAAAATTTTCAAAATCTAATTTTCGCGCCATGAAAATACTTTTTCTTTTTATGAGAAAGTAAAAATAAAAATACCTACTAACACTAGAGATTGAAGCGAATATAACATTACAATTTAGAATTTATTTATGATTTAAATAGCGGCTTAGTTGACTGTTATTGTGATTATATCACAGTATGTTAGGTTGTATTAGGAGAGTACGAGGCCTAAGCCGAGAAGTAGAGGTAGGGGAACAAGGCTAAACCCGCAACCCCTTGTGATAGGGGGGCTAGTGGGGGGGTGCCTGCCTACTTTTATCCTGTCTCGAACGTCTAGTCACACAAGTAGGTAGGAGCCTGCCTACTTTTTTCCTGTCTCGAACGTCTAGTATGAATTAATGTCATCTTTATCAAAAGAGAAATACGAACTTACATACAGGATGTTTATTATTTTTTTCTGTATTTATAATTAAAATCTAACAATCGTAGATAAAGTACGATACGCAACCTGCAAAAACTGCATTTTGCTTTGCTCGTGTGGTTTTACTACCCTCGCAGTCGCTTGGGTGCAAACTCCACACTCGCATAACGTACTATTTTTTTTTTTTTCTTTTGTTAAAACCCTTCAAAAAGACCAATTAAGAAAAAAATTACGTAACAAATTAATAAGGAAAATGACAAAAGACATGTTTATCAAAACTACTTTTAACTAAAATCTACTTTTAAAAAAGAAATAATTACGTCTCTAGGTGGTCCAGAAGTAAAGCCTTTATCCGTCTGCATCATTATCGATAGATTAATGTCTTCAACATCGATATCTTCTTTACCGGCGTGCTCAGAAAACACCTTGGCATCCTCCAATACACACAGCACATACCCTGGGCAAAAACATTATTTTAACTATTTCTACGAGAACTAGAGTTCAAAACAAAACAAAAACAATCATCTGCTTACCAAACAAAAATAAGCAATATTTCAGTTTTTAAGCAGCGTGGATTTATTTGCCCAACTATACACTATATTAATATTATCAGAGCGGTTCCAGGACTATATTGTCTAAGGTTTATCTCCGTTCAGTCAAGATTACGCTCGGTAACATATTATTTATCTTATCGGTTACCTTAGTCGGTACCAATTAAAAAAGGAAATTGTATTATTTTATTGAGAAGCCTCTCAAAGTAGAATCGTAAACGTCAAACTGTGTTAATGCTACAGCAGGTGTACAGAAAGAGCCCAAGTGTTAAACCGTTACCCACAGACACCCAACAGATATCTTAATTTATCAGAATTACAAATCATTAGTTTCAGCCCTAAAAAATTTGATGGGAATGATTATGTCATTGTTCGAATGTTTATCACATTATAAAGCAAGTTTACGTATCTGTAAACCCAGCCCTATACAACTCCCAGGGTTGTGGTTTGCCCAAGTTTAGCGCGATGGTACTGTACCTTGGCCCCGACGGCCAAAAGTGGAACTAATCGAGTAAACAATCAACGGTCGGGTCCAGACGGCGGCTTATTCGTATTTCATCGTCGTTCAAGTCTGCATCTAATCTACCTCTACGCAGTTTTCACAGCGTGTAGTGTTTGATTGCCTGTTGAAGTTTAAATATGGTTCACTTTTGTGATGTGTATGGCTGCTTAAGCAAAGAACCTGATGTTAAATGCTTTAGGTGGCCTAAGGATCAAGCAAGGTTAGTTATAATTTTTTGGTAAATCTTAAAGTATTGTTTCACTCGAATGTTTCGAGTGCAGTATTGTTGTATTGTTTCACTCGAATGTGTTTGGCAAAGAGCTATAATCTCTCAAATGTATAAATTATACAAATTTACTCTTTAAGTATTTACGCATTCATTGATACTGCTAGATTTTGTTGATTTAGGTAATAACTTTGGTTCTCCATGGGACCCGGGATAAATATGCCGTATCTGGGACCCACTTGTGTCTAATAAGTACAACGATAAAGGGATATTTAGTCTAATGTACTTCGGGACAAAGGAATATCACACTTTTATGCACAGAATTGTGATATTCCTTCGTCCCAATGTACATTAGACTAAACATCCCTTTTTCTTAACAGTTATTAGGTCAAAGTGGGTTAGATACGACATATTTACCGGACCAGCATTTGAACACTGTCTCCCATGGGTTAATTTTAGTTAAAATTACGATTTTTTCTAATCTAAAGCTGCATGCTTTCAGTGTTGATGTGTTTGAAACAAATATATTAGTTGTATTATTTGTTCATATGTATTGCTTAAACTTGTACTGAATTTAGTTCTTACTCTAATTTCTATATTATGTTTATAAGATACTGTCATATAAATCACATTATTTAAGTTTTCACTAAATTTATTAGCATTATATGAGCATAAAAAATATTGATATTATATATGATTACCTCTATTCCCACTAATATAATTTGAACTGTCTTTCATATTTTGACATCTTTACAGATGTGAAATATGGAAAAAATTCTGCCAGAATCCCATGTTGAAGAAAGTGAAAAAGCACATTTGTGCTAAACATTTTGAATCAAAGTACTTCATAAATGGAAACAGATCTAAACCACTTTTACGTTCAACAAACCCTATTCCAACATTGGATCCTCCTACAACAACTTTGATCGCATTATGTGAGTATCACAAGTACTTACTTATAATTTGTTTCACATCTGGATGATTTTCATACTCTGAAATTTCCTTGTGCTTTTGTAAATTTTAATTGCTTGAAGCATTGCTTGCAATTATATTGTGGTTGATGTCTTATAGGCGATGCAGCTGTTTCGAGTGGAACTACTGACGATACTCATATGGAAGTGGAAGGTGTCGTTTCGTCTGATGTTGCTCCGTCCAGCCCTCTCCCTTCCATTTCATTCTCTCCTACACATCCTCACCCTTCCACCTCATTATCAGCAACTCCTCCTCACCCTTCCACCTCATTCTTATCAACTCCACCTCACCCTTCCACCTCATTCATATCAACCCCTCCTCACCCTTCCACCTCATTTTCTGAAATTCCAATTAATTCACTTGAACTACCTTCAATAAAGTCCTTTACCCTAAAAGATATCGAAGCAACTAGGATTGAAGATCTGACACCTAGGAAGCAGAAGATGGCTCATTACATTAAGAAAATTAAGAAGGAAGTGTCAAGGTTGAGGAAAGTTCACGCTAAGAAAAAGCTGTCAGTGAAGGAAATATTGAGCAACAAGACCTCAAAAATTTTGGACAATATGGCCGACTCAATGTCCTTGCCCGCAGCACTGATTTTAAAGGCCCAGCTTAGAGTAGCAAAAATTTCACCAAAAGGAAGGAGATGGACCCTGGAAGAAAAACTTTTGGCACTTTCATTCTATAAGAGGTCTCCAAGAAATTATGCCTTCTTAAGATCTATATTTTGTTTACCTGGCCGCTCTACACTTTTACACCTTCTCAGTGCTGTGCCTCTAAGAACAGGCATTAATGATTCTATTTTCTCATCGCTCTCTGTCATGGTGAGGAATATGGATGAAGTTGACCGGTTATGTGTCTTGATGTTCGACGAGATGAGCATTCGGGAGAATCTATGGTATGACAGCAAGGAAGATATCATTGTTGGATATGAAGATTTAGGTAAGTACTTCCTTAGGATCTAACTGGAATATCTTTAGTAGAGGGTAACTAATTAAAAAATTATTGATTTTCAATTGGTTTAAAATAAAAAATGGTGTATCGTTATTGTAATATTTTTCCTTATTTGTGAAAATAAATATATGATTTTTATTATTTCAGGTTCCTGGGGAAGGACGAACTCCCATGCCAGACATGCCCTTGTCTTTATGGCTAGAGGACTGAGGAAGAGTTGGCAGCAGCCTCTAGCATTCTACTTCACCCGAGGTGGCCTCGGAAGTTCACAGCTTGTAGAGCTCATCAAAGAAGTTAGTCATTGACTTTTATTTTATTTCAATTTAAATAGTGTCCATTTTACATCTTGATTACTTTTTATTCACTGATAACACTGTTTTATTGGTGAAATTTTTCTTATTGAATGATTTAATATAATTGTATCAGTTGGTTTTATTGATTTTTTTAAAATTAGTTTTATTGTGTTTATTCTTTTGCAGGTAATAGCTAAATGCCAGGATATTGGGCTTGTTGTGGTATGCACAGTATGTGACATGGGTGCAGCAAATGTATCGGCAATGAAAGCTCTGGGTGCCACTAAAGATTCACCGATTTTTAAAATACAGGAAAAAAACATTATCGCTTTATTTGACCCTCCTCACTTATTGAAATCAGTTAGAAATAATTTAATTACATATAACGCAAATATTCCTGTATTATCTGATTGCAGGAATGACTTTAAATTCTCCATACCGGATGAATTAATGCCAAGGGCTTCCTGGTCGGATATTCTGAAGGCTTATCAATTTGACAAAGATGGTGGAACTTTCCTTACGATGCACAAGATAACTAGGGAGCATCTTTGTCCGGAGAAGTCTGCGTCGAAGATGAAGGTGTCTTATGCAGCCCAAGTTCTTAGCCAAACAACGACAAGCTATCTCAACACTCTAATTCGCTTAGGTAACTGTTATTCTCAAATTATCTTTACTTTTAATTAAAATTATTTTATTGAAATTGTTAGCATTAAAGGCATACTTTGATATTCCAGGTGAATTAGAAAAGGAAGCAGTGGGCACTGTCCAGTTCCTTTGGCTGTTCAACAAACTATTCGACTGCTGCAATGGATACTCTCACGAACCACAGGGTGCTGGAGGGTATCGAAGGGTCCTTCATAAGAGAGATGAAGATTTTCATTTACGTTTTATTAATTTAGCTATAGACGTTATTAATAATAAATTAAATTTTGTTAATGTTAAAGGTAAAATTGTACGCCCACCTTGCCTTGATGGGTGGGTGCAAACTTTAAACGGTATAAAACTTGTTTGGCAGTGTGTTAAAGAACATGAAATGGATTTCCTTATAACAAAACGTCTCAATCAAGACCCTTTGGAACGTTTGTTTGGGGCTGTTAGGGCCAATTGCGGCTCTAACAGTAATCCTACAATATTACAGTTCACATCTGCTATTAAAACAATTATTATTAATAATTTGTCCCGACAGAGTCTTAGAAACTGCAATGTTGAAGTTCTCAAAGAAGAGGACTTTCTTCTGGGTGTGAAGACGTTCGTTCAGGCTGAAGAAACCACACATTTTTCAGATGTGCTCATCGAGGGTGTGTCAGCTGAGTCGGATGATGACGTGGATGCTCCTGATCATGTAAGTTCAGTCTCCTCAGGGACAGCCTATGTTGCAGGATTTATTGTTAGAAAGTTATTGTTAAAGATATTATGTCGTAGCTGTGAAGATCTCCTAGTTGCCCCTAACCCTGATGCTTCTGAGTATGATTTTTTACAGATGAAAGAGTACAGCTCTACCACCAGAGCTCTGTCTTATCCAAGCAAAGAGTTTATGGAGACAGTTGATTGGGCCAGCGCAGAACTTGAGAAAGTGCTCCCAGAAATATCCCATCTAAATGGAATCAGGACTCACGCTATTAATTTTCTTAACAGCAAACTTTATTTTGATTGGATAGTTAGGGGATGTCCTCTTCATTCCTCTAACCTCATTGATAAAATTTGTTTCAGTTTGTGCCGACTTTGCATTACTTGGTGGATCAAACGCCAAAATAGAATGATGAGTGAGAAAATGTCCCAGTCCAGGAATAGAAGAAAAATTCAAATTTTATCTGGAAAATAAGTCCTATTCCTTTTATTTTACTTTTCATTTTATCCATATTTATATTTTCATTTCATATTTCATTTCATTCCATATTTATTCATTCTTTATATTTATTCATTCCATATTTCATTTCATTCCATATTTATATTTTCATTTCATCTTTTCATTTTATCCACATTTATATTATATATTTTTTTTCAGATGGATGTCTGTACCTGCCAAAGGAGCTTCGAGACCTTTCCCTGCTGCCAATATTGACCTGACTCGCCCTGTGAGTGGAAGGGAGTGTTTTTAGGGGGTGTGAGTCCCTCACAACGTGCATAATGCATTTTTAAACCCTTCCACGTTTAAAAAAAAAAAAAAAAAAAAAAAAAAAAAACTAACCATTTTAATCATATCATTAAATTGCTACTAACAAATATTCACTGACATTAAGTTAACTCAAATTTTTGTTGGATAGATTTTCTTTTTTATGACAATATTTTTAATGCTTAATATGCATTATAACATTGTATTTAACCTTATTGTACCTTTGATGTGAATTATACAGGCTTTTTTATATTCTACTTCTGTAATATTTATTCTTCAACCCTTCCAAATATACTACTCAACTTTTGAAGTGGAACACCTGAAAAATTTTAACATATTCACTAATAAAAAAGAACTTTGACAAGATTTTTTCAGGTGTTCCACTTCAAAAGTTGAGTAGTATATTTTTAATAAGATTTATTTTAGATGTTTTATTTTTCATTTCAATACAAAATAAATGAAAAAAATCATACCAATAAATTTATAAAATGAATGTATAAATTTATTAAAATATATTCTGATGTAATGATATTTTCATTTTTGGGCAGTGTGAAAAATCAAGAAAATTTACACATCTTCAATAATTGAATTTGCTGAATTTAGAATTTTTATTTTTCTGTAATTATCCGGGTTGATAATTTAAAATTTAAGGAACTGAAATATTATGTGCATATGAACATTTAATTCCTTTAAAGAAGTGGGTAAAAAAATGGATTAATATTTCGAATATGAAAAGTAAGGAGGAAAAAAATTGCTTAATACTTTTGATTTGAAATTCCCGGTCTTTTTGCCGAGAATTAGTTCATCGTTTTTCCGTGGGGGCCGGAGTGCGCTATAACCTTGTCAAAGGTTCTTTAAGAGGGGAGACGACTATCTCTATATATTAGTTATCTCTGTGTAAACCGTCAGAAAGTGGTATAACAACAGTCATAAATATCCCTGTGTTGTCCTGTTTATCCATTCTCTCTTCCACGTGTCTCAAATCCTTGCTGAATCTGAACCTATTTGATCATCGAGTCGGATCGGTAGTGGCTCCGAGGTTGCCTCACGTGCTGCTTTATATGCAGCTTCATTCCTATTATTCCAATGTGGCTTGGGACCCACAATATTTACATCTTTGGCCTGTTGCCGGGGAGCTAGCGTGGCCGAGGGTCTTAAGGTGCTCGCTCAGCTATCAGTAAGTCGAGGCAACTCGAGGTCGTCAGACCAAGATCATTCTGCCTCCTAGATCTAACCACAGATCTTCTGTGTGGTTCTTTCTCTGAGCTTCCAAGGGTAAATTTATGGATTCGTAGTTTGATGCTTATCAGTGAAATTTCTCTCTTTCTTGGGATTTTCTAGGAAATTCCAAGGATGTAGGACGGTAAAAAGGAGGTATTCGGAGTCAACAGTCAATTAAATCTTACATTTCATTGAAAACCCCAAAAGTTCAATGTATGATACAAACTTTGAATAGTAATCAGTGTAAAAACTTAGGAAACATTCTTGTGGGTACTGAAATGTTGCCATTGAGGAAAGGGCTCGGACAGGAATCATTAGGAGATAAGACTTTCTCTACCAAGACATTCCAAGGTGGCAAAACCAGGAGGTATATACCTGTGTTTAAAGTAAACCAGGAGGTATATACCTGTGTAAAGTAAACCAGGAGGTATATACCTGTGTACAGTAAACCAGGAGGTATATACCTGTGTACAGTAAACCAGGAGGTATATACCTGAGTTTAAAGTAAACCAGGAGGTATATACCTGTGTCAAGTAAACCAGGAGGTATATACCTGTGTTTAAAGTANAACATTTGGTAATTTATTCTATCAAAACTATAATACTAGACAAGATCACTACCCGGACAACGACTTTTTTTAAGACCCTATTTCAAACCGTTATTACGTTGCTTTCACTCAATTGTTTTTAAAGTCATAGATATGAAATTTAAAGTAGAAGAATGTAGTTTTCAGACCCTGCAAACCCCATATCTCTATCTACTACAGAAGCTGAGCTATAAGTGTTCAAATTCGATATAATCTTGGATTTTGACCAATTTTTTTCAAGGCCGTATTTTCTACACATTCTAATTAAATCAGCTACCATACCTTTCAATGCAGATCTTTCTTAGGCAAACAAGACAACATCATCTGCAAAGCGTAGATTAGTTAGTCTTCTACCATGAATATTCGTTCCTAGTTCATCCCGAATAACAAAATTTTAGCTCTTTAAACGCTTTTTTCAGTACACAATTGAATAATACGGCAGATATCGGACAACCGTGTCTGACACCGCACCTAACCTCAAACTCTTTTCCATTTCTATCCATAGAAATAAATGCTTTCATATTATCGTATATGCTTTGGATAATTCCTGCACACTGCTTCTCTCAATGCCAACCATATCTCCTCATGCTCAAGTGAATCAAATGCTTTATTGAAATCTATAAAGCACAACATTAGGGCTATGTTATATTCGTTACATTTCTCCATTACCTGCTTTAGTGTATGTATCTGGTCCTGTGTTGAGAATCCTGGTCTAAACGCAGCCTGCTCTAATGAGTGTGTTTGATAAATATCACCATTGATCCTCTTTTGAATAATTCTTGCAAATAGCTTATACAATACTGAAGTCAAACTTATTGGCCTGTAATTATTTAATATTTCTTTCTCTCCTTTCTTATGGATCAATACAATTTTACTAACTTTCCATGACCTTGGTATCCTCTTCTCTTTCATTATCTTATTAAATAATATACATCTAGGCATAGTTCTCATTAATTGGTTAACTGGCAGTTGGCAAGTGCTCGTGTTTAAAAATCATATGTATATATATATATATATTTTTTTTTTTTCGCTATGATATTGAGTAGAAGGAAATAAAAAACAATTTACTTGATGGCGAAGTAAACGATGGTTTCATTTGTTGAGTTAAGCGCTACAAAGGTAACGTTATGCTTAACTTACTGGGTCGGGTTGACTCCAGTCAACATCTCAACTGTTTACTGTCGACTGTTTAAGTCGCTCTTTGCGGACCTACTGTTTACTGTTGACTGTTTAAGTCGCTCTTTGCGGACCTACTGTTTACTTCTCGGTTGACGTAGTTAGTTAATCTATGTCAACCATAAGAATCTAGGTTGTCAGGTGAGACTAAATGCTGAGATATGTGGTCCTCTATTTCCTTTAAGACATAGGGCCAAGAGCTGATAATAGATTCAAGATATCCTGTTCTGATTAGGCCTGGCAGGTGAGAAACCAAATATTGCAAACAATATTGACTAAGGGCTTTTACTTTTAAAGTTTCGTTTACTGTGGGTTTTTTGAGAATAAAATGGTTGTGCGTGAAGCCTCATGTACAAAGGGTTTCGTTGGTATTGTGACCATGAAATTAGTTAGACTAAGGGGGGGGGGGGCACCCAAAATGTTGATGCTTTTTGACAGAATAGCATGGGAAATTTAACATTATCCACAAGTGTTACAGAGAGACTGACAGGCAGACACAGGAATGAAACTAAAAGGGTTTATTTCTTTGGTTTTACCATCGAAACCTTAAAAACTCCTGCTTGTTGCTAAACCTCTCAGAATAATATTATTTTCTAATTATTGATACCGTAAAATCTCGCGTATAATACGCACCCGTGAGCTATAATTTGGGGAAAATTAAATATTCGCGTATAATACGCACCCGACTTTTCCGTCAAATTTTAGAAAAAAAAATCGTGCCTAGAATGATATATTTGGCACATTTTACATGTAATTTCCAATATTTATAGTGTAATACTTTTACTTGCGAGGTCAGATGGCTAATAAGGTGTCTATTTTATAAGAAAATTGGGTGTTTTCTTATAAAATAGATAAATTCGTAGAAGGGCCGCCTTTGAAATCAGTCGTTTGTTATCAAGCCAGTGTTATCACATGGTGTAATCACCAGTGTAATCTCACGACGGTACCGGTTTTTGAGATAAACAAAAAAATGATCTTCTACCTACTTTTATCAATGACTTTGATCAACTAGCGAAATAAAATAACATAACTTGATTATAACTAGTCTTTCTGTCTAAAAAAAGAAAATAAAAATAAGTATGGTAACCAAAATATATACGATAAGAGACAAAATTAGTTTTTGTTAAAAAAAAAAGGTGTTTACGTTTTTTATTATTTTTCAATGAGGTAAAATTTAAGTTGTAAACAAAGTTTTTTTGTTTTTATTTCACTCGTGTATAATACGCACCCCGATTTTGGAAGGAAAAAAGAGGTAAAAAAGTGCGTATTATACGCGAGATTTTACGGTAACTTTAACTTAAAGTTTATAGCACCGTAATTTTTGACGACATTGTCAAATATAATTTAGAAATGGGTTTCATAATTAGCTTATCTACAGTAATATCCGGGTGTTCATTAAAATTGCTGTGTAAATTGTGTGTAGCTTATTTTACATCTCTTAGTTAATTATTATTTATTGTTTAAACTTAACTTTAATATTTCTGCAAAAACTAAACTTTAATATTAAAGTGTTTCTTGCAATTCTAAACCTCATATTGAACCCATCAAAAGAAAAAAAAAGAAGAAGAAAAAAAAAAAAAAAAGTTACACTTATTAATTTTTTAAAATTTTCAATAAATCAAAATACCCAAACGATCGAATTCTCTAGCGGTCTACAGTCGGGAACCAAACAAATATTTAAATATCCGTCTCCGGGAAACCGTAACTTTGCAATTCCCGAACCAAAACATAAGGATACTTACTGTGACAGAACTCCAAAATCATCGTGACCACACCAGGATCGTACTTGGCGATCCGTAATTCGTGTAATATTTTCTTGACGTTGCGAACATCGGTGGGCAGAACTTTCCTGTACCTTCTTCTTCTGGTCGGTTCTTCGGAGGCAGTCGACGTGCTCTGCCTCGGTTCCATTAGAAAACAAATTCGACAAACCCGCTTTTAAATACTTAACACACAAAAATCTAACGATACATGAAGATTTAAAAAAGGGCTAAAAACTACTTATTATTAGGTAGTGAAGTTGGAAGACCTCACTATTTGAATTTTTATGGGAAACCGTCATCGTATCACTTTGGTAAACATGAATCTGAGTCGAATCAGCTGTGTGAACAAGCTACGAGTCTCAACANATATACCTGTGTTTAAAGTAAACCAGGAGGTATATACCTGTGTACAGTAAACCAGGAGGTATATACCTGTGTACAGTAAACCAGGAGGTATATACCTGTGTACAGTAAACCAGGAGGTATATACCTGTGTTTAAAGTAAACCAGGAGGTATATACCTGTGTAAAGTAAACCAGGATGTATATACCTGTGTTTAAAGTAAACCAGGAGGTATAATATACCTGTGTTTAAAGTAAACCAGGAGGTATACGAGGTCTGATCAAAAAGTATAGAGACTGATTTTTTATAAAATAAAATTTACTTAGAAGAGAAATAACAGTTTAATCTCCCTCACAATAGGACCCTTCTGAGTCAACACAGTGCTTCCAGTGGTCCTGCCTCTTGGAGAAACATCTCTGGAAATCTTGTTTTAGTATTAGCTTTAGTAAGTCGGTCGCATTTTGTTTTATTGTTTCCCCATCTTGAAATCATTGACCTTTGATGTGCTTTTTTTTGCTTATGAAATATAAAAAAGTCACACGGAGCGAGGTATAGTGAGTAAGGAGGTTGTGACACATTAGGAATTGAGTTTTTGGTCAAAAACTGCTGAAAAACTTGTAATGAAGGAGCAGGCGTGTTGTCGTTGTGCAGCTTCCAACTCCCTGGGTCACGAAATTAAGGTATTTCACGTCGCATGGCATCGCCTAAACGGCGAAGGACATCAATGTATTACTCTTTAGTAACGGTTTGTCCCCTGGGAGCGTAATCATGATGGACAATTCTATCGAAAAAAAAAAAAAAACTGTTAGCATCACTTGTCAAAGGACGTCCTCTACGCTCATCACTCTTAACACTTTTCCTGCCTTCTTTTAACCGTTTAAACCAATCAAACACTCTGTCATGTGACATTGTATCATCACCTCAGGATAAAGAAAGCATTTCATAAGTCTCTGTAGCGGAGCGCCCAAGCTTCCGGCAAAACTTGACACAAACACGTTGTTCAAGATTTTCACACATACCATAATACGACAAGAGGCAAAATACAATTTCACTTGATCACTCACAGAAACCAACTGAGACTATTTGAAGCAGTGAGATATGGCGTGCGGCTTTACAGTAGTACTAGGTCAATGTCCACTCGGTCTTATCTTCCCCCTCCAGTCCGTTGTCTAGTAATAAAATCAGTCTCGATACTTTTTGATCAGACCTCGTATACCTGTGTTTAAAGTAAACCAGGAGGTATATATGTACCTGTGTTTAAAATAAACCAGGAGGTATATACCTGTGTTTAAAGTATGGCCGGCAACAGGACTAAATGGTAGAGCTGTTGATATTCCACAAGACAATGTTAACCCAAATACCAGCAAAGAGGTAACTAATGCAAGATTTATTGACATTCGACTTTGGCAACTAACATCTAAACCGATGATCCCTACCCGTCAGATCTTATATACACTTCCTAAGGGTCAAACAACTGATTGATAAGGAGAATTGCAAGCAAGTAAATAAATTATTTAAATAAAATTGCGGACATTGTCCTTTTTATAAAAAAACCGACTGATTAAGTGGTATCATATTCAAATTTGTAAAAAGATCGTTATATCAAAGGATGTGTATCTCCGTGCTAAATAATTTCGAACTTCTATTATCTACGAAAAGATAAACAAGTATTTTAAAGGCGCTGAATTTTGAATATTATCAAGGAGATAAAACAACCTTCAACCTTGTAGTAGGGCCGAATTACGATTAAATAAAAAATAAAAATAAAATAATATAATAAGGTTATACATATTTTAATATCGAATAACAGTGTATTTATTAATTTAGATCGANGACTAATATGCGTACTAATTTTAATTATTAATTTATAATTATTTTTTTATGCCTTCCTTATAGCTATATAAACGTGTAACGTAACTGTTTTCTGTTATTAAGGTGTTAGAAGAAACTGGGTATGATATACACCCGAAACTTGATCCTAACGCGTTTATCGACGCCAATATAAGAGATCAGTGTATCAGACTGTATGTGATACCAGGAGTGAGCAGAACCACAAAATTTAGTCCTCAAACCAGGCATGAAATCAAAGAAATAAAGTGGGTTTCTATCAATAGCATTCCAGTCAGAAGGGCTAAACCCAAGAATAAATACGAGTATATGAAAAATAAAAATTTCTACATGGTTATTCCCTTTATGAGGTGTGTATACGTTATTTTTACGATTGTACGTTTGGGTATGATTTAATGACCACCTATATTTTATACGTTTTTTTTTATATACCAGGGGGCTTTTACACCCGAAGACGCAAGCGACTTAAGTGGGCACATTGAACAAACCCGGGTTAGGGACCGAAATCTTCACACCCTCGTGTGACGATATGTTCGTTAACCATGACTCCCCTCCTGGTTGTATCACAACCAAGAGTGTCGTCATTATGGTTTCCAGGCCGAAACCTGATGGCGCCACTCTTTCGAGGAGCTTCCTATTTGTTTAAAGAACTCTGGGTAGACATTGTGCGGGCCCGGTCCGGGAATCGATCCCAGAGCTGTGGTCATAAGTTGTCACCCGTCCATCTTCCGACATGTAGGAGGCTGCTATACTTGTCTTACCGCAAGGCGAGCGCTCTAGCCTCTGAACCACCCAGGCCCCGCTATACGTTGTTCAGTGCTGTATAAATTACCCGAATCAAGTGGAACTGGAACTAACATGTGTTATTTCACATAAACAATTAGGCGTACATATAATTATAATATATTTAGCTTTGCAATAATGTAAATATTTAATTTTTAAGATAATCAGTAGTTGATTTTTGCTTCATTAAATCTGTTTTGTTTGGTGTGAAATTCGGTGAAACGAGTTGCTGAAGTAGAAACTTGCCTTTACCTAGTCCTCTGCCTAGGCAACAACAGTTCAAACTTCAATTTTTTTTCTTTCTTTGAAACAAAAGTGTATACAACCAGACATTTTAATTTTGGGTCTATGGTTGCTTGGTTAATAAATGTATGTATTCTCAAAGCTCTAGTGAATATAGCAGTGGTAATTTTACACATTAAAAACTGTGTAAAATTACTATTTAAAGGAACTCAACTCGAAAAAGTCATCTCTTGGTGGTTAACTTTTGCAGGAGATTATTTTTTTTTTTTTT
>KZ653459.1:1142-15795 GCA_001010745.2 Gerris buenoi
AATGTTGACTACTTAGACTTTAGTGGAAAATTGAAAGCTTTAAAATCGGGTTAAGGTATCTATAACGTCAGGGGAAACCATACTCCCGCGTAGCTTAGCTGGTAAGAGCACTGTACTGGAAATACAGAGGCCCGGGTTCAAACCCCGGCGCAGGAGCTTGTTTTTCTCTGTCTGTTTCCCGTAGTTAATAATAATTATAATTTGATTTAAAATAAAAATTAAAATGAACTTTAAAATTATTATATTAATATGTATCTTATTATGAAATACCTCTGCTACTTCCTTTCTTGAGACTACGATAGTTGGTCTATGAAAAATCCATACTTGTACCATATCGCCATATTTATCTAGCCATTCTGTTGACATTTTCCAATGATCTGAAAGAACAAACAATATAAAAATGCTGTAAAATATTTTTTAGATTTAGAAAACAGTTTGTCAGTTCATAGTTCATGGATATTGGCATCGAAATTGACCTGGATTGAACATAAGCTGCACAATTTTATTTCCTTATTATTCTGTATAATTTATTATTTTTTATTGTAATTTATTGTTATTATTAGTTTCTTTATAAATTTTGATATTAGTAAGTAAATCTGTAAATTTGTGCGGGGGAAAAAAAAAAAAAAATGCGAGACTACTATTTTGCGTGAATCACTTGGGGCGCATGAGAAAAGCTTGACTCCAACTTTGCGAGACCGTCCGGAAGTTGGAAGTACGGGGTACGGGGTACAGAAGGCAAAATAATACATACCCTTCATGATGCATGTCGTTGGAAAGCTCTTTAGGAGTGCAGTAATTATTGTTATGAACACTTTTGTCATATTTTCATTTATGAGGGGGGTAAAATGGAAAATAGAAACAAAATGCTTTTTAATTAAAAATTATAAATAGTAATATTAGTACACTTGTTAATCTGCGACAAAATTCGAGGGAACTTTCTTCTTCAGGCAGCCTTTAATGTTAATAAATTTTAATCAAACTAATTACTGTAGGATTTCATTGACGGTATTTTTAATTCAATTAGAATTTTTAATTTGAATGAACTTAAATCACCATGCGTCTAAATAAAATTGCTTGAATTTTCTGTTTAATAAATTTGTTCTGTTTTTTATTGATAATTTCATACAAAAAGATAATTTTCATGTTCTTGCATTGATACTAAGGCGCTGTTTTTTACGTCAACTTCATATAAGACCGCGTAAAATGGGACGATGGATTCACAAGTGCCAGGCAGGCCACTACAGTATGCGCATTAGGCGGCTTTCACACTGCGGGCGAGACCGAGCGATGCCGATTCCGCCTGAGAAGCAAATACATTTATTAGCATGAGTCTATTCACATTAAACGCTGAGTGAGACCGGGCCGAGCGAGACTGAGCCGACTCGGGCGTTTTTTTTCGAGCGTTTTTGTTAGCTAATCTTTTTCGGAGACCGAAAACTCTTTTCGGCGTTGTGACCTAAATGGGGAAAAAAATAAATCCTCTAGGTCTGTGGGAGGGGTGGAACCAGTGACATTTTTGTTTGCATAGTTGGCCCGACCTTCTAGAATTCAAAACTTTTATTGGCGCACCTCCCAATTTTTCGGATTTTTCCGCGCTGTCAAAAGTCACAACTTATAACTAGCAAACTGCAAGAGCAAACATAAGTGGCGCATTACTGCCCTACGCCCTACCCCTACACTTTGCGCCACAATTGGCGCAGCCTATATATTACTGCGCATCAAAAAACTGCGCTGGCATGCACTTCTTCAGCTGTGTCTCTCTTTGAGCCCGGATTTAGTCTTAAGTTAGCCTACGACACGAAGACTCACTAATCTGAATATAAACGACTTTGACTAAATTACTATTAAGACAAAGAGATGTTAAGTCTAATACAGTTTGAGACAAAGGAATATCGCACTCCCGTTTTTATAAGGGGAGTAACAGTCTAAAGAACAACATTCCGTACACCTTCTTTAAATTGTTACTCCTCTCTGCTTTTTTTATTACAAGGGACGTAGCAATCTAAAGAAGTGCCAATTCTTAATTCTTACATAACATATAAATACATAATAGATATTTAATATTTAATTATGAAAATGTGTTTTTACCTGAAACGGATTTTCCGAAGAACTGGAAAGCGTTGCCGAGTATGGGAACAGACGGTGGTTTGGCGACCCATCTCAGAGTGGTTGTGATGTGCCATAATGTGACAAAGTAGTGCAGAATCAAATAAACTATCACACATACTAGAAATATAGGCCAGAAATAATAACCCAACTTTAACTTCTCAAGTAATTCAGGCGTGAAAATTGCCATTTTTTTAAAAAATAAATGTACACTTTGTTATTTATTACTATTTACTTTAAATTAAATATTATATTACAAGATTATTTCATTATCCTCAGCGCAGCCTTCTTCCTGAAATTAAAATGTGTCTATTTCAAAATACACTGATAAAAGAAAAATAGTTATTTATGTAACTAGGCAGCAAAATGGAATTTTACTGACGAGTGATTGGATTAGCCTCCGAGCCGAAGGCGAGGACATGCTATGATAATTAACTGCCGAGGCAGGTAATTTACCTATTTGACTGACGAGGCGAAGCCGAGGCAGGCAATGATTAAACGAGGCAGAAATGTTTCCTTTGCTGCCTTGTTGCATACAATATTTTATCTACTTGCGGAAGAAAAATGAAACTGCTAAAATGTTATCTTTATTAATATAGCATAGATATTAGTTAATAACTATATGTCATATTAATAAAGATAATAAATGTATTAACTAAGATTAATGTTCAAATAAGAAACTTGGGAATAATAACAATAAGTAAAATGCAAACTGAATCTATAACAACAAAATACAAAACACACATAACTTCTAAATGAATAATGCACGCAATATAATATATTTATTTATATTTTTTCTAACAAATTACTAAAAGAATTAAAGATATCTTCTAATTGCTTAAAAGAAAAGAAGTAAAGGATAAATCAAGAAAAGTAGCAAGTCTAATCTAGAATGACTTCAATAATAAAAATAATATGGATGTTCAATGTTTACATGACGCTGCAGTATAGCCATTCACTCCACTATTTTTTTAATTAAAGATCTACTAATCATTGAACTTATTTAACAGAATTAACAAATATAAACAAATTATTTTATAATTAAAACGTTTATTTATTAAATATTACATATTAAACTATAATATATGATGTTATAAGATAGAGATAATAGTATAAACTGTTCTTGCCAAAATAAGAGGTTATGACACGCAGTGGTAAACACTGTTACTTTCTCTGCCTAGGCAGACAAATATTTGTCTGCATAGGCAGAGAAAGTATTTTCCTGACTGTTTAGCTACTTTCTAGCCTGTTTATAATATTTTAATGACAAATCAGCGAAATAGTACTTTCCAGCCTAAAAACAGTTAAATAATGTTTAATTTTGCTGCCGCGAGTAGATAAACTAAATGGTAGTGAATGATAAGTAAATGTGCGTTTACACCAGACATTTATTGCATGACATTTATGTCAGACAGAAATATCAGTAGTGTAAACACCGATAAATGTATGTCTGAGATTTATGTTTCTACTCTCAGCTATAATTGTCGACACTTCTATAACAACAGATGTAAGTTGTATGTAACACCGATTATATTTTTCGTACACTTATTGCAAATTTAAGCATTGCGAGAAGTGTCAGACATATATCTCCGACATAAATCTCAAGCAATTTCTCTCAGATGTAAACACTCAAAGCAATTTCTGTCTGACACATGACATTTATTGCCGGAAGTGTCAGGTGTAAACGCACCTTTAGTAATGAAATTAAATATTGTACAAATAATATATTATATAATTTGAGTTGAACGAGGATCAGTTATATTAATAGTTCAGACATTTTAGGTTTTCTATTCCAAAAAATTTGCTGTAATCACTAACAATTTCAAACTATGTAAGTCCAAACTTGAAAGTCGCTCGTAGGTATAGATAGAACTAACGGTTCCCACAGTGGAGTGCCTCGGGGAAAAGCCAAATTTATTGGTCGTTGTTACTCCTTCCCTAGAAACTTAGAATCACTTTACGATCCAACGATTTGTTGTAAAAAAAAAAAAAAAAAAGTTTTCTCTGTGAAATTTTATATTCTTCAATTTTGATCTGATTCTCAATTGATCTGCGAACCTGAGGAAGCGAGATATTCGCAAAAATATGTAAAAAAAAAAGTCGTATAAAAACAAAAACTACAGAAGTTTTTGCTAAACCTTTATGTTTGTCTCATTAAATAGATAAAGTTAGAATTTTTTCTTGATATATGTACGCAGTTATATAATAATATACCTAATATATTCAAATAAGCGTCAGCACAGATCAATTTTACTTTTGGGTCAATCCATACGAAGTGGTCCAAAAATTAAATAGTTGGTTGCTCGACCATTTTAGAAAAAAATTATATTTTCCCCGTTGTTTCCCTCATATTTAAGGTGTTCAAAACAATGCTTAAAAATTTTTTATCTTAAACCGTTTAGGTGTGGCGGCCATTTTTGATTTCCTTCGCACGCTAATTTGTGTGTTTGTGGGCATTTACGTCAACGCTCATATCTCCTAAACTATTTGTCCTAGAAGGCTGAAACAAAAACCAAATTAAAGGTAATTGCCCAGTGTTTAACTTAGGTTATGTCCATATTTCACCTAGTAATTTTCCTTCCATGAGAAAATTTCACCTGAAGTTGGATATCAAAATCAAGAAAATTTCGCTTTTCGGAAATTTTTTTCTGAAGGAAGGAGTTATATATACAGCTTGATATTTTTTATATGAATAGGCATATATCAGTAGCATTACCCAAAAAAATATCAATCATAAAACTTGAATACTTTTATTTTTATAAATTTTTGAAAATTGGAATTTTTGAAAATTTGCCATTTTTGGGCCTCTATATCTCCGATGGGGCTGGATCGAAAATTCTGAAATTTGCACAACTTACAGGGCTCTTGTATTAGGTCAACCGAAATAAAAAATCATTTTGTATATTTGGGTAGCAAAAAAGTTATGCAAGCTCAAAAATGCAGAAAAAAGCTACGTGATAAAGTCGTTTCAGCAAGCTTTATGGCTGATCGACATTTATTTTTTTGATGAAAATTTGTCTTATTTCCATTATTCAATTGGTTTGACATAGCCTGGATTCGTTAAATTCAAATATATCTTTTTAAAATTTTTTATAGCCCGGCTATTAAAAATACAAACAATGCAGAGTGCCTCTAAGACTCAGTCTGTTGCTTTTGAATAGGACAGTTGTTATCATTGGGGTTAATTTTTAATTAATTTATGTTAAGGAGATAACAATCATAAATCTGTTGTATTTTCATATATAAAAAATAGTTTACAGCACTACTTAGTTATTTAAATTAACTGCAACTGACTGAGACTTAAAAATGTTTCCTATGTTTTGCCATCTTCACCATCTGTTGATCCAAACTTTGGACTTCAGTTGGCATTGCTTTTAATAATCACTTTAAAAAAAATTGTAAAATTGGCCTGCAGTTGCACAAGATAAGAATTGACATATTTTTATTCAATGTTACTATATAATTACGATAAGATTGTGATTATTACACATCTGCAATGTTTTTTTCAATGTTATTTTTAATAGCAGGGCTATAAAAAATTTTAAAAAAGATATATTTGAATTTAACGAATCCAGGCTATGTCAAACCAATTGAATAATGGAAATAAGACAAATTTTCATCAAAAAAATAAATGTCGATCAGCCATAAAGCTTGCTGAAACGACTTTATCACGTAGCTTTTTTCTGCATTTTTGAGCTTGCATAACTTTTTTGCTACCCAAATATACAAAATGATTTTTTATTTCGGTTGACCTAATACAAGAGCCCTGTAAGTTGTGCAAATTTCAGAATTTTCGATCCAGCCCCATCGGAGATATAGAGGCCCAAAAATGGCAAATTTTCAAAAATTCCAATTTTCAAAAATTTATAAAAATAAAAGTATTCAAGTTTTATGATTGATATTTTTTTGGGTAATGCTACTGATATATGCCTATTCATATAAAAAATATCAAGCTGTATATATAACTCCTTCCTTCAGAAAAAAATTTCCGAAAAGCGAAATTTTCTTGATTTTGATATCCAACTTCAGGTGAAATTTTCTCATGGAAGGAAAATTACTAGGTGAAATATGGACATAACCTAAGTTAAACACTGGGCAATTACCTTTAATTTGGTTTTTGTTTCAGCCTTCTAGGACAAATAGTTTAGGAGATATGAGCATTGACGTAAATGCCCACAAACACACAAATTAGCGTGCGAAGGAAATCAAAAATGGCCGCCACACCTAAACGGTTTAAGATAAAAAAATTTTAAGCATTGTTTTGAACACCTTAAATATGAGGGAAACAACAGGGAAAATATAAATGTTTTCTAAAATGGTCGAGCAACCACCTCTAGACCGGTCCATATGGATTGACCCTTTTACAAGACCGTGATTTGATTTTTCTATATTTACAAAACCAAGTGTCATTTCGACATATGTAACAAAAATAAACAAAACAAGTCAAGTAACAGGCTTCCTCAATAACACTTTTTCCCGTCTTAACATTTTTGAAGCTTACGTTTACGCGAGCGTTGCGCGTGAAAGCTTGGGTGGATAATGATTTCCAACGAACTCAGCCTGGGTATTGGTAAAATGAACAAGTGTACCAAATTTCAAGTAACTCGGTGATCTTTTACTCAAGTTCAAGTTATAGTCATCGGTAGATTTCGTGACGGTGCTTTTGCGTGACGGTGATTTTGTAACGGTGATTTTGGTCGTTTCTTTTGGATTTACTCTCGGGCTCCAGAACGTAATAAGGAACTTTGTTCCAAAAAAAGTTTTATAAAAAACAAATTCCCCGAAAATTAAAAATATATTGACTTTTTCAAGGCATAATAAACGAATGTAATAATCTTGTATTGCAAAGAGGTTGATTCTTATATTTCCTGATAATACAATCCCAAGAAAAACACGGGGAATGTTATCATTAAATGCATGGAAAGAGATGTGTCATGTATCATGTGAAATAGTTAATATGCATTATGTATGATGTAAAACTGCATGCAATAAAACAATCAGTTTACAAATTAAATATTTTAATATCTCCAGCTAATGATACAAAAAAAAATAATAATACTTGACCAGAACAATTTCTTTTTTATTATAAATCGTTTGAGTCATCGGGCTGTTTTTTTTTGACATTTATAAAAACACTGCTTTGAAAGTTTCCTTAACGATTACGGTTATTGAGTTTTTTTTTTACGAGAAATGTCATAATTCAGTGTGTGTACGGTAGCAGATCTCGGCGCGTACACGGATTCATCTATGGCCTTCATTCATATATGCAGCGGATACGCAAAATGTTAGCTCCAAACTATCTTTTTGCGGAGCAGCTTCAAAATCTTAATGAAACCTACTTTTTAAGTCTTCATCAAAATTGTTTTATTTATTTATTTATTTTTTTTTTTTTTGAGGATATTTAAAACTGTGTATAAAAAAACCCCGAGGATTCATAGGTAATCCTTAAGGTTCCTTGAGGATGGTTGATTACTTGCTATATTCATGAAAAGAAAACTTGTTATTTTTACTTTCTCATATCAAGAGAAAGTATTGTGATGGCGCGAAAATTCGATTTTGAGATTTTGATGGATTTACACGTTTTGAGGTCCCCTGAGTCCAAAAAAAGAGATTTTTTAAAAAAAATGTCTGTCTTTGCACTAAAATGGGTAGTACTTTATTTAAAGCAAACACATAACTGAACCATGCGACGTTGTTACCTCTAAAAACCTGGCAGGTCCAAAACTACTTTTTAGCTCTTTTATCGGTTAAAAGTAGCAATTTCAAAACGGACGTTGTAGCATTGGATAGAACGTACGTTATTTTTATCTACTCATGTGTCTAACTCAAAATTACAAACATTTGCACTTACGTCAATGTTTCTCTAGAACGCCGATATACGAAAACTAATAAAGTAAAAACACGGGGTAAGTGAACTATGAACTCGTATATGAGAAAGTTTGTCTGAGTTGTCTCGGACGGATTTTACTATTAAATATTCACTAAATGTAAGTTTCCCTACCGAATTATATGAATAGATCTTATTAGATCTATAAGTGACTTGAATTCTACGATGAATTCTACTATCTACGAATAGAATAAATAATTTGTTTATTTGTAATAACATGCGGATTATAATTATTATATAATAAAAATAAACAATAGACTTGTGCAGAGCAGAGCTCATCAGTTGAACGAAATAAAACCGATAAAAGAATAGGTGAAGTTAAGGTTTGACTGATATCTTGAAGAAGAAAATACATTTTCCGAAACTTCAGTCAAACTAAAACTTTGTTATTTACTTTTAAATTATCCTTGCTATCCTCAAATTCGATTTCATTCACAATTAATATCCAATATCCACATAGTTAATATTTTTATAGTTTTAAATAATCCTTGCTATCCTCAAATTCTATTTCATTCACAATGAATATCTACGTAGTTAATATTTTTATAGTTTTAAATGATCCTTGCTATCCTCAAATTCTATTTCATTCACAATCAATATCCACGTAGTTAATATTTTTATAGTTTTAAATAATGATCCTTGCTATCCTCAAATTCTATTTCATTTATACTCAATATCCAAATAGTTATTATTTTTACTTCTAATTGATCCTCACCATCCTCAAATTCTATTCCATTCACAGTCGATATCCACATAAATATTAATTTTACTTTTAACTAATCCTCGCTATCCTCAATCCTCAAATTCTATATATCATTCACAGTCAATATCCACATAGTTATCATTTTTACTTCTAAATGAGCCTCAATTTCTACTCATTCTTCTATTTTATTCACAATAAATATCCACAGAGTTATGTAGGAATATGGTTTCTTGTAGGGAAAATCAGTTTATAAGGTTTTAACCCAAAATATATTTTAAACCGGAATTTATAATTAACATTGGTTGCCCCTATTAAAGTTTTTGTTATTTTAAATTTAATTCGGTTTTTCCTAAGAAATATAAATGCCATGTTGAATACTAATAATGATATTTTAAGCAGTGAATAATACTATACCGGACCCTTCATTGTCTGAGTCTTGTTCTTAAACGGAATACTAATATCAGTATCATTACGTTTTAACCTTCCTAGCTATCAATGCCATAATTACAATAATGTGCTTTGTTTCTTAAAACATTATTATTTTGCAATAAACTAAATAAATTAAAGTTTAGTTGATTTAGCGAAATATTTACGGCGGAAAAAATATGAATATATCCAGAACAAATCGGATAAAATGTCGGTAACTTCTTTAGATTGTTACTGCCCTATTTTTTTTTTTTTTCGACATAAATGTCTTTAGGTAAATAACTTATTAAGACAAAAGGATGTTTTAGTTCAATGTACTTAGGAACTAAGGAATATCACACATCTCCTTTTTTTAAGGGGAGTTGCAGTCTAAAGAAGATCATTCCGTGCACCTTCTTTAGATTGTTACTCCACTCTGTTTTTTTTTTTATAAGGAAAGTAACGATCTAAAGAAGTGCCAAAATATCAATATAAGTATATCAATATAAAATATAAATAAATTTAAAAATTTTTTTTGTGGCAATCCCCATTCTGTAGTATTCTTACCTCAATAACATACTAGTATCAATAACAGGGGTATTCTTATCCCAAAATAAGACACTTTGTAATAATACGGTACTAGGTACATTGGTACCGATGTAGATCTATCTTTAATATTATCTTTTATATAATCGAGTAGTGTCCCGACGGGCGACGGCGACGGGCGACGACGCACCTTTAAATGATTTATAACGTTAAAAATTGATGAGCCATAAGCTGGGATTTTGGACTCATGGGTCACGAATCAAACCGACTGAGCTATCCGTCTAACCTGAATCTCTCAGCCTAAAACTTTCTATTTAAACAGTACATATCTATGTAAATATTTTAATTATGTATTACTACATAGCTCTTTTTTCACCATATTTATTCTGCCCGTTGCCACGGGCATAACGGCTAGTATTATATAAAAGGGCAATCTGTGTACAGAGAATCTCTCCAAAACATAATCTAAACCATGTCATCGATATGCCCCCGTGTAGCGTACGTTGAGAGAAGAAAAATGCGCCCAAGCTCGAGGGAAGAAGTTATGGTTGGCGCTCGAAATGAAGAAATAATATAACTTGAAAACAAACTAACACCAACTCGATTTTTGGTCTACTATCTAATTTTGTACTTAAGATCATGGAAATTACATTGCCTACCAAAATGTGCTTGACATGGCCTCTCTCCAACTGTTTTTTTTTTTTTCAAATGCCTATTGCCAAAATATGTCCCGCAGACGAACTCAGCCGACCACATATTCTTAGAAGACACCAAAATATTAACTTACAAAAAAAATTCTAGCTTCATGTCAGTCTTGCACTTCATTGAACACTTTCTCCTGGAGGGCTCAAGATTTGCAAAAGAACTAATTCTGACTGAATTAAGTCCCAAAAACTTCATTAGCTGAAGGACATTCAGACGTAAGCTGTAAGGCAAAACACGGACAGTAACAAAGATTAGGTCAATGTCAAAAACGGGTTAACAGATAAAATAATGATAAGAATTAATAACAGATTTAGATTAACTAATACATATATATCTGATTAGAAGCTAAGTCCTTCTAAGTATTTTTAGAAGTCTAAATTTTTGAATTGAAATCAATAGATTAGGAGTAGTCACCCAACAACTTTTTGACTATATCATTGATTAAGCAACGCTGTCTACATAGATACTATCTATGGTACAACCTTTTTTTTAATTTACTAGGATTTGATTGCCTAACACTGACTAAGTTATATAAATTAATTATGTATAGTGTATAAAATTAATTAATATAGAAATTAATTATATATTTATAATCTCTGTGACGTAACAATTTATAAGAAGCCAGGGATTGCCAAATAGTTTGTCATAGTAGTAGTCTAGTACTTCCTACTAGAATGGGGTCCACTTGTTCGAACCTTGCAATTAGGCCATTACTTAGGCCCTTTTTACGCCCCGTGGTGGAGAGTTCCAGCCACTTCACACATCATACATTTGTATATTGTACCGCCGAAGCGAGTATGGTGTGGCTATATTAGTAAGCTATATAAGCTTGCGTCAAAGAGTGGGGAAAGAGTCCCCATAAAAGGTGTCCCTCGCCCTGCACCTTCCTCGATTCATAGATGCAATTCAGAGTATCATGGCACGGGATCGAACCCACGATCTCGAGTTGCCTCGACTTATTGATAGCATAGCGAGCTCCTTAAGACGCTCGGTTACCCTGGCTCCCTAATATAGTTTGTCGTTACTATGGGACGATATGACTTAGGTCGCGTGACATCCCATCAGTCGAATTGTTTTATGATATTTTTAAACATGTTGCTACCCATTCATTTAGCTAACGATAATTGGGTTAACACCGCAACATCGAAACTATATTCATTAATAAACGTCAAATCTATGTGACGGCAATTTATGTAAGTCTTATAGGTACAATAAATTAGGCATTATACATTTTGTGTGTATAAATTTGGATATGTTTAACATAAGGGTTTTTTTTAACAACAAAATAATAATTATAAAAAAAAGTAAAAATAAACTCATTACAGTAGAAGAGAAAATATTATCATGGCACAAAAATTAAAGTTTAAAAAAAAGAAAAAAAAAATTCAAGTACAAAAAAAGGCTTTGGTCACCTGAGACCAAAATTATTATTTTTTTTTTTAAATATAAAATAAAAATCGGTCCGAGACAGACAGACGAACTCTCTCAAGTTGTTGAAGCTGATTAAAATGTCATAGTATCCACTTAATAAAAAAAAACAAAAAAAAAAAAACGCTTTTCATTAAATATAAATTATAAAATCAATTTTTTTATTATAAAATCACAGTTCCAAAATTAGTATACGATACTATTAATTAAGAATTTTTCCCCTTCAATCATAAAAGATTTGAAAAAAAAGAGAAATTCTCCAGAATAATTCGAACGATTGTGATTTAAAAAATTCTATAAACTAGAGTGCGTATTTGAATGTTAATCTTAAAGGCCGTGTAACGTGACATGTTAAAAGTGTCTAAAGAAATTGTGATAATTTTAAATAGGGAGGAATAAATTTTATCTACGATTGATATGCAATATAAACATTGTATCTCTGTTTAGATTCATAGAAAGTGATTCTTTACACACCTGTATTAATTGCGCATGCGTGTCTCATAGTTTTGATCAATTCCTCTTTTTTCCACTCTAGTGATGAAAAGAAGAAGAATTGTTCAACTTTACACACGATTAGCGAGTTTGTTTACATTTAACATAACTAATTTGATGTTTATTTAATAAAAGTAACTGTTGGTATCGAGTTTTTATGTGAAAATCAATGAGTGATTTAAGTGATTATGAAGAATATGAGGAGAATAATACGCCTTCCGAAATAATTAATTCGGCACAAAATACAACTAACGAATTGATGTCATCTTTATCAAAAGAGAAATACGAGCTTACATACGGGAAGTTTATTATTTTTTTCTGCATTAATTATTAAAATCTAACAATCGTAGATAAAGTACGGTACGCAACTCGTGCGAAAACGGCATTTTGCATTGCTCGGTTTTACTACCCTCGCTATCACTCGGGTGTAAACTACACACTTGCATGCAAAATGCTACTTTCCGCACTCGACGCGTAATGTACTATTTAATATAATCTCGGAAAAACCCGCCAGAACTAAAAAATGTAAATAACATTATTAAAATCTAGTTTATAAGAAAATAAATACCTACTTTCAAACAGACGGAAAATTGTGATTTTTTACTATCCACCGGGAAAGATTAATTTTATTGGGGAAAAACAACTTTAACTAAGATAACCCAATTAGAAAACTATTAAGTATAACAATGTGTTTATTAATAGAAAATTGTTAATTATGCAAATTAATAACTAATTAATAGAAAATATCAATTAGATATAATTAAATATGCATATTGCATATGGAAACAATTGAGCACGTATAAAATTGTCTTATTTGTGTTCACAAATAAAGCCAAACATAAACCATTTTTTTACAATTAAGTCATTATCACTTATCAAAGCTCCTTATCAGGGTTTTAGTTGATAAAATATAATAATAAAAAAAAAAAAAAAAAAAAAAAAATCTAAAAAATCTAAATTTCTCCTTATCCTTAATAATTAAATTTTGAGACAATAATATATATTGGTAATCTTTGCATTAAGGCAATATACTACCACCTCTAAAAACCCCTTAGAGATTAAAATATAATTATAGTTTAGTCAAATGGTGCATAAAAAGCGCTCAAAGTGGAAAGTTCTGGTATAATTGTTGTTATTGGTTTACTTTATGTTTTTTGGGGGTGCTGAACACGAATCTGAAGTTGTCCAACAAAATTTCCCGCGGCAAATATGAGAAATATTATTAAATATATTATATTCCAGAACTTTCCACTTCAAACTACCATTTGACTGGACTATTACGCTAAAAACAATTTATCAATTATGTTATTTTGTAAAAAAAAGAATTCGTGAAGCATACATACAGAGTGGTCTAAAAGTCAAAAGTCACCCTCCCCTCCGGTTAACTTTTGAACGGTTTGAGATAAATTAATGAAACTTTTGGGATCATTACCATGCAAAGGGAAGTTTGTTTTCATGCAATCATGCATAAAACATCACAATCACGCATATCTGTTTTGCCCTCAGGCGACACTTGGAGTTTTTTTTTTATAGCAAATTTGGGATTCTATGGCAAAAAAAGAACTTTTTTTTAATGTTATTTATTGGCATATGTAACAAATCACCGTACGTAAACACCGTAAGTATACCGGAGCCATAAAGTTATTTTGAGTGGGGATATTTTGTGCCTTTCATAATTTTTTTTTTTCATATTTTGTAAAGGATTGAAGCTTTTAATAAACTTTTTTTCTACCTCCAATATTTTGCTCCAAATGGTACAGATCCTCCATTTTACATTAATTTATCTCAAGCCGTTCAACTTTAAGAAGAAGGGGGGGGGGGGAGACTTTCGGACCACCCTATATGTACATATAATTTAAAATAAAAACTAGATTATATTATAATAAATATGTATTCACAAAAAAGAAGATCGATGTAACCTTCTTTAAATCAGTTCTTTTTTTTTCCTTTCTTTTTAATTTTAAAAAGAAACACTGATAATTAAAACACAAAATTAAGTTAGATCATAAAAAAAATAAATAAATAAATAAAAAAATTCGCGAAATGATCTTGGAGCACTTCGAACCAGAGAATTGATATTTTGCCGAAATACGCGGATAAGAAGCTGTTATAGCAGCGGATCTTAATTGACTGAAGATCTTGACCATGGTAGTTAAAGATCCCCTCCGCAAGATCTTCCCCCACTCCTTCAAGATCACGTGCCTCCTGCGTCCTTCTGTATCTACATGCAAGTATTAAAATGATACTTGCTTCCCATTGCCCCATTTTTTAAAAAAAATAATATTATAATAAAAAAACGAGCAAAGTTAATAACTCTGTAATTAAAAAATATGAATTTTTAATTAAATTTCTTATTATTACTTCCACTCTAATAAATG
>KZ653459.1:16899-27451 GCA_001010745.2 Gerris buenoi
TTTTTAATTTAAAGACTTTGTATGATAACCTAAAGTAACCTTCCCGAAAAATTAGTAAACAAAACAGCTAAAAAAACATTACTAACAACATAATACTTAAAATTTACCTAAAAAAAATACCTTTTAAGTTGGTATGATTGTTTTTTTACTCCCAAGGGAGAGAAGTAACACTTCCCTCCCTGTTATTAGCAATGTAAAGTCCACTTACAATTCAAGTCGTAGATAAAATAATAATAAGGTAATTTCCAGGTAAAAATTAAAGTGAAGGTCTGAACATGCCTTAAAGAGTTCTTTAAGAATATTTTTAGAAATAAAAAAGGGGTTTTTTTAGGTAAGAGTCATAAAAATTAAATCGTATCATTTTTTTTTTTAAATAAATAATTTATTTACAGTTAAGTGTTAATTTATTTACAGGGTTATTATGAAAAGTGGCTGATTAACCTCTCCATGTATGTTCTACTCTTCCTCCGTATTCGTAGCCTCTTACGTTGGGAGAGTGTGAATTCCACTGTTGGTTAGCGCCACCAAAGACTGAACCTTTGGTTCTTCCATCGTCACTTCTGAATACGTCGAACGTCCCACGAGCTCCGACGTTTGTCTGATGTCTGTCTATGGGTGCAAACAACTGCCGATTATGATTGGCGTTCAAGTCAATGGATCCTCTGTCAAATTGAAATTTTTGAGAGGCGTCCAAAGCTGCGCTTGTCTGATGTCTGTTTTGACCTCCAAGTTCTCTCATGTGAGTTCCTGATAAACCGATTTGAGAATTTCCGTCTTTGCTGAGCCATTGCTGAGATGCTTTTAAATCCAAAACAGGTGTTTTGCCCATATCCTGATTAATACCGGCTTGGACATTGCCTTGACCCTGAAAAAGAAAAATAGACTGCCAATTAGTGTGGCACATAGCTTCCTCGCATCCTATCATGAACTTTATAGTTATATTAACATTATATTAAAATTGTTATATTATAATTCTTTAACATTATATTAACATTGCTAAAAACTATTAATAGTTTTATTGATCTTTAACACTTCATAGCGGTGTCACTGTTGGTTTAACTAAAAAATTGTATTTGAAAAAAATGTTAGAAGTTTGATTTTTTTTTCCCCCCCGGCCAAAACTTCCAATTTTAAATTTGAAGTTCACGTTTACGTGAGCGTTACGCGCATGACGCTTAGACGGATATCGATGTCTAAAGATCTCGTCCTGGGCATTGGTAAAATGAACATGTCTTCCGAATTTTATCAAAATCGGTCAAGACCGATAGACAGACACGAGACCAAATGTTCCCTGATGTCTGAAACGGATTTCTGTCTTGGAATTTTTTTAAATCGGAGACATAAAACTTTTTCGTTCTCAAAAGTGGACACAATGCTTCCGTTACCTTGAGTAAGCCCAATGTAACTGTAAAGTATTTATTTCACTCACTCTTAATCAATTTGATCCAAAAATGTTAGCAAATTTCATTTTTACTTGCCGATATCCATTTGGCTCTATAAAAGAAAAGCAGATGGGTAATTTTATTTTGCTAGGACCTGAAGGTGAAGAGGATTTTTTTTGGAAAATAAATTTAAATTTTTAATATTTATTTAAATCCCTCAACAGGCGTATATATCTAACTTCGTTGGAGGTTTATTTGCTCCTCGCTTCTCCCTAAAGGGGAAGTGTCAATATAGAGACTAAAACATCTTTATTTATAAGCCGCGCGACTAATAAATATGAAATTTTTTAGGTAAATCAATATAATCCTTTCCAATGGCGCGGCTGCAGACGCGCGACTGAAGCGACTCTAGTGAGACGGCTCAGAGCTGTACGATTGCAACTGCCTACTCGGGCAGTCTAGCCGTAACAGTCGTCGTGGCCCGAAGAGTTTTTGTCTTTTTCATAATAAAAAAATCGGTCCAAGACAACTAAGAAAAACTTTCTCATATTCGAGTTCTTAATTACTTAGCCCAGTGTTTTCCATTTATTAATTTTCAAGTTTTCGTAAGTACAGTAAATTATTATTGAACCCTTTATTAAAATGTATCATAAAAATAACTTCTCCTAGGCGGGGAATCGAACCCGGCCTCTCTTCATTCATGTTCAAAGCTATTTTCTCAGAAACTAGATTTTGTCCGGGAAACGGCTTATATTGTTAGATTCGTATTTAAATAGACATTTTTTAATGTCTATTCTAAAGAATGTTTTTAATTAAAATCATATGAGAACCGTTTTTGAGAAAATTATATTTTTTTCACGTTCTTTCAGAGTTTTTTTGGTAGTAGCGCTCCCAAATATGAAGCAAAATCTCGATTTCCCCTCGGAAAATAATATCTGAACGTGTAAGACAAATTTCGTCATAAAAATGCCGAGTTGTTTAGGCTCTACATGTCCGTACAGATGACGTACAGACTAGAAACGACAGACGGAATTGTTTTAAAAAAACACTTTTTGGGACTCAGGAGACCTCTAAACGTGTAAATCCATCAAAATCAAATTCCGTAACATCTCAATACTTTCCCCTTATATGAGAAATTAAAAGAAAAAAAAAAAACGGATAATGCAAAATTAATCGAAGTATAATTATTCTGGTTTCAAAGAATATAATTTAATTAATAATTAATTTATTTGTTATTAGTACAAACCTGAGGGTATGCATAAGCTACAGCGCCGCAGAGAAGTATGAATGCAAAAGTCTTCATATTGATGATAGAATTTAATTTTCTTTTATCTGAAACAAAATTATATGAATGTTAAACAAAAGTATTATCTAATCAACTAATAGATATTAAATTTATATGAGCATGTTGATTCTCTTATAATGAATGGACATCGACGTCTTTCATCTCTAATGAATTTTATTGCACAAAGAAGGCTTTTTAACCAACCTTAAGGCCTCCATACACGGTCAAACATTTTGCGCAAACATCATGTTTGTGCAAACATTTTGACCATGTATAGGGATGATTGATATTTGCGCAAACATGATTTTTAACTAAATTTCCCCGACATCAGGTTTGCGCAAACATTTTGACCATGTGTGGCGCTGCTTGATGTTTGCGCAAACATGATTTTTAACCCTTTATGGATATCTTTAATGCCGAAGAATTTGTAAATATAGTTTAAATGAGAAAAACGATTTTTACTGGTCTTATATACTTTGCTTTTTAAGTTTCATCGCACACCTATTACCCCAATTTTGAACCACTTCCCGTCATTCAATCTTCCACAAATTTTGCACATAGAAACAACTAAGGTGAAGAATACAGAAGCAAAAAAAAAATTGTACTTAAGACCAGTTTTCAAAAATGGATTTTTTATATTAATTATTATCGTTGTATTGAAATGGCGCCTGTACTATTTACCATAGGAAGTTGAAATAGGGCTCAAATTGTGCAGAATTAAAATTAGCAATGTATCCTGTGATTAGATGTTTGATATCTTGCTTAGAACCAGTATCATTTTAATTTTACTGTTTTTCCTAACCTCAAAGTGCGGTAGAGCCTTAAGAAGAAATTGTTTATACAAATTAAAGAAAGTTAAAAAACAAATAAAGTTTATAAGTAAAGACTTGAGATTGGAAACTAAAATAACAATTTAAGTTACTTTACTATACTATTATACTATACTAGTTTACTATACTAATTTACTATATTACTTTACTATACTACTTTACTATATATCTATTACTTTACTATACTGCTACTTTACTATACTACTTTACTATACTACTTTACTATGCTAGTTTACTATACTAGTAGTTCCTCGCGACGTCAAAAAATGAAAAAAATCCTTCATATACGTCGATTGTATATAATGACCATGTGTGGGGCTGCTTGATGTTTGCGCAAACATGATTTTTAACTAAATTTCCCCGACATCAGGTTTGCGCAAACATTTTGCACAACATGTTTGATCGTGTATGGGGGCCTTTATGGATATCTTTAATGCCGAAGAATTTGTAAATATAGTTTAAATGAGAAAAACGATTTTTACTGGTCTTATATACTTTGCTTTGTAAGTTTCATCGCACACCTATTTCCCCAATTTTGAACCACTTCCCGTCATTTAATCTTATCCAAATTTTGCACATAGAAAGAACTAAGGTGAAGAATGCAGAAACCAAAATAATAATAATAAAAAAACAAAATGGCGTCAAATTTATTTGCTTTTTAAGTTTCATCGCACACCTATTANTATAATATGAGGTGGTGGCCTAGGGGATTCATCAATCCAAGCCTTATCTATAACCTACAGCAAATCCCACCATTACTTCTGTGTTTTAGTTTAATATTTATAGCTTGAGCTGTTTAATGTCATATCTCTCCCCCCGCGATCTACCACGTTACTTTATTTTTAACTACAATTTTTAAAATATATGCGAGTTTTGCGCATTTTCGTTATTAAATTATTGCTATTTTTATTTTATTACCTATAAAATTTAATTTTTCATTTCGACGAATATGAATATTATGTATACTTAAACTTGTTTTTCCTTATGTTTCGCACGGGGGAGCGCCGCGCTCCCCCGCGACCTATTGTGTAATGAACATGAGCGCGACCACTCGAGGGTTAAAAGGAACAGTTTAAAATAAATTGCAACAAAATCGGACTATTAGAAATCGAAGTGCTTTCAATTCAATTCCACATTAATTGCCTTCATGATATTTATTTCAGATAATAATGTAACCACTGATTTGTTGTTTCGGATGGATGATTTCGATTTAAAGGATTTAATACCAATGGTTGGTAACAGAATTGCATTCAAGCTCAAGTTGAATGCGTGGCGAAAAGTCTATTCTGAACCACCAAGAGGAAAACAATTCTTGGATGTAGGTTACCTTTAAGTACTATTTTTATTCCATTATTTACTTGATTTCTTTTCAGAGAAGTTATCTTATTTTAAAATAGTGCTGGGTAGAAAATACATGTCCTGGACAATTATTACGTTTCATGAGTTTTTAAAACCGTTTTGAAAACTGTTTCGGTATTCAAAACTCAATGGAAACGGTGATTTCATGACGTTATTAATTCACTCAAAGTCACAACAGCACATTTTTGTGTTGAATGTTTAGTAAAAATAGCATGCAAACGGATACTGAATTGAAAACAGAATTGATACATGAGCAATAAGTATGATTGCAGAGATTTGATAAACTGACTTAACTATAACAAGTCTGGGAGTTTATAGTTTTAAAAATTGTTGTGAAAACTGCTTTGATAACTCCTCATGGAAATATTTTCGGTTTAAAACTAAAACAGTTTTCCATTGGTTTTCAAAACCAATGGAATCGTAGTAAATAACTTGTGAGGGCATAGTTAACTGAGATGTGTCTCTACCTTTCAATATTAACTATTGGTAGATTCATACAATTGATTAAGTTATGAGCTTTTTATTGTTGTTGGTTAAGGTTGATAATAAATTAAGAACTATTTTATCAATAACTGAACCTGTGTAATAAAACATAATTTAAATGTAAGTCTTCTATGCGTGCATTAATGAGGTTAGAATTTTCAATATTATTATAGGCTATAATAAATTGCATGACCCCNTTTTTAAGATAATACTTTTCTGTACAATAGTTCCTTACAATCCTAGTTATTACTTATGTACTTGCAACTACTTACAGATACCAATTGGTATATAACAATGTCAACCTTTCTCCTACCTGCAAAGTATATTCACAATAATAATTAAACATATAATGAAAAGAAAATTATAATAACATTACAATAAATATATAATGAAAATAGTGGTAACAATACTAATGTCAATACAAAATTAAATATATTCACAATTATTTCTACAATTTTACAGTAAATATAAATATAAATATTAACTTTTATAACATCAATATTTTTCTCTTCTATTGGCTGCGCCCTCAAAAAAAAAATTATAATTTTGTACAATGGAGTATTTTTCTTTTTTTTGTTTTGGAAATTGTATTTTGACTTATTATTATTGAGTTTTTGACTGGCTTTCGCTCGTCTGAAAAAACTCACTTCTACTATATTCTTTTTTTGTCATAACAGACTAAGTTTGGAAAGTCCACATTTATATGAAACTTATTTCCAATATGAAGTATATACTGGCTTAAGGAAACTAAAATTATTTCTTTTCTCTTTAAATGATTTGTTTATTCCTCTTTTGCACAGGTGAAGGTGAATGCCAATCGAATGCAGCGTTGCTGTGCTTACCACTGTTGCTAGTAAAGTCAAATGGGCCTTGTGCAAATAGAAACTCAACATGGAAGCCTTCTAGATTAGAAGTCAGAGACGGCTTTATTAGTATAATCCATGCAGCCTGTGAGCTGCAACCACTTTTGACAGCAAGAAGGGAAAAACTGGCAAAACTAGGAGCTACTTTCCAGCCCTTGATTGTATTGCAAGGTGGTGTAAATGATGTGGAGCAGGTCTATGTTACTGTAGGTAGTACAATTTATAAATTTAAATCTCTTGTCCAAGCTGTGGAAGTGACCTACAAAATTTTTCATGCAACTGGAGCTCACTATCCGGCAGAAAGCTCGGTTGTGTGGCATTTTATTCAAATTGGTCTTTTACGATTAGTCACCCAATTCGACAAATCATACAATGCTGTGGAAGCATTAATGTCTGACCTTGATATTGAGAGGCCAGGTGTACACCTAATTGAATAAATTAATATTCCACACCTACTATTTATTAATGCCATGTAAATTATTTATGTAAATTAATTATGTCAATTAAGTGTGCAGAATGTAGTGAACAGTTCACTGCAGTCAAACAACTTCTAACTCATATAAGGAGTGTTTGTAAAAGAAATCCACGCATTGGTGTCTATCGTTGTGGTGCAACAGGGTGCTTCAGATATTACAGTTTAATAAATTCTTTAAGAAAGCACATTGTGAGGGAACATGGTGTCCCAGAGAATGTACAAAACTTAGCTGCACCAGAGCACAATGCTTCTACCCTGGACATAAATGATACCTCGATAAATCAAGCTATGACAGAAATTAATGTTGAAACTGTAGTTGCTGATATGTTAAATGCCTCATTCATGTCAAAGTATGTAACCAAATTTGTTTCTTCCTTTTACGCCAATGTTACTGTACCTCGCTCTATAGTTATAACTATTATTAAGAATGTTTTGCAGCTGGTGTCTCAGTGCATAGAGTATTGTCCTCAAACTCATGAGTCCGATATTATGTCGTTACTTAAACAAAATTTAACTCAATTCAACTCAGAATATAAGTGTTTTAAGATCTTTAAAGAATTGGGCACTTTAATTGCTCCTGATGAGATTGCAATTGGTCAAAGGTTAGATGTTAAAAAAGTTGATGGAGTCGCTCTCATTGATACCGTACCATCAACAATGCAAATTATTCCTATCTCTGATCTATTAGAAAAATTTTTTACAACTGCTAACATTTTAAATGACACTTTAGTTTATTTAGAGCAACTGTCACAAAGCAGTGACTATGTAACAAATTTTATTCAAGCTTCATTGTGGAGGCAGTTCCCCTATATTGACAAATCAAATTCTGAAATAACGTTACCTTTAATTATTTATTACGATGACTTTGAAACAGGAAACCCTCTAGGTAGTCATGCCGGTATTCATAAACTTGGGGGTGTTTATGTGTCTATACCTTGCTTGCCTCCTAAGTACCATTCAAAATTAAACTGTATATTTTTGTTTGCCCTATTTCATTCCAGTGACCGAGAACGCTTTGGCAACAAAAAAATATTCGGCCCCTTGATAACTCAGTTAAATTATTTGAATTCCAATGGTATAAAAGTAAATACACTGACTTTTAATGGAACAATTAAATTTAAAATTGGAGCTCTGATCGGTGATAATCTAGGATTACATTCCATGCTTGGCTTTGTGGAGTCCTTTTCTGCAAATTATTCCTGCAGAATATGTAGAGTCCACAAAGATAAAATGAAATCACTTACTATTGAGGACGACACTCTTTTAAGAAATATGGAAAACTATAAGTCGGATTTTAAATTAGATAATTGTACCTTGACTGGCTTAAAGGAAGAATGTGTTTGGCTTTCACTGGAACAGTTTGATCTATTTGAAAATGTAGGTGTAGATGTAATGCACGATGTCCTTGAGGGATGCTCACGGTATATTTTCTCATTTCTACTTAATCATTTTGTGAAGGAAACTAATTTCTTTACATTAGAGACCCTGAACCAAATTATTGTTGCTTTTGACTACGGCCCTGACTCAAATTCTAAGCCCAATGGATTCTCATTGGACACCACTATCCACTTTCGTTTGTCNAAAAAAACTATACATATTTATTTTCTAGACTTGGAGGAATATGCATGCCAAATTTCATGATAAACAAAAAATATTTTTAATTTTATTTTTGTTTTTAAAAATTGTAAAAATTAAATTCATTAAATATAAAACTCATACGTTTTTTTTCATGACTTCAAAGAACACCCATGCCAAATTTCAAGAAAATCAAACAAAGCGTGTGGCCGTAAGCGTGTGACAAACATTTTCAAACGAAATGTAAAACGGTCCAGTACCTGGGCAAGAACGGGGAAGAAAAAGTTAGAACAGAGACCTCGTTTCGCTCGGTCAACTATTATAATATACTACTCTACTATACTACTTTACTATACTGCATTACTATACTATTATAATATACTACTCTATACTTACATTTGAGTTGAGTTCTGTTAACAATTCGATACTGATAGAGAAGAACTAATTTCCACCTTTTATATACTAAGTTTGAATAAATTGTATTTTACATATTAAAAAATTCCAAATTTCATCTCACTGGATTTTGTGTTAGCACGGTCAGGGATTACCCCAAATTTATCTCGAAAATATTTGGATTTTTTTGTCTTTGTTTAAAAATATATCTGGTATAAGGAAAAAATAAATTTATTTTGCATTTATAATTAATTATAATGAGTAGATAATCTTTGAACTTCTTATCTTCCATTCATGTGTGTTGTACTGTACAATAAAATCATATACGAATTATTGTTAAATACATCACATAAATAATATAAATTAAAATAATTATAAATTAATAGACTACAAATTGGTGTGGCACATAGCTTCCTCACATCTTATCGCTCGTACTTAATTAGTTTTATGATTTTACAAGCCAATATTGTCTAATTTGTTTTGTTTCCCCCTTTTTTTTGTAATCTGTCAAAGTTGTTTTGATTTTAACTATGTTTTTATTAGCTTGCTTTCTTGTTTGTTTGTTTGTCCAGTACAAATCTTGTAATCGATTTTAAACTAACTTCCCGAGTAGTAAGACATTTGTAACTTTTAGAATAGCTTAGAACACGATGAGGATGAGAATGCATTATTTTAATACTTTTAGCCATTTTTTAGCAGAATTTAATTCGTTTTCAGCAAATTTTGCTGCATGGAAAGTTAGTTCGGAAAAAATCCGCCAATTATTTTATTTTTTTTGAAAAGTCCCATATTTACAATCATAGAATAATACTATATATAGAAGGAGTGTCACTGATAACATCGAAAACAACTTTGGTTATGATCATTATCCGAGTTCTAAAAATTCATTTTTGTAATTTGTGACGTCATAACTCTAAAATTATTTGCCTTCGGTTTTATAATTTAATTTGTTATTTAATTATAATTATTGATAGTCAGTTTAGTTTATTGTAATATTTTTTTTGTGTTTTATCTTATTTTAGCTTGAAATATGCTAAAAATAATGTTTATTATATCATGACGGGCGAGTTGAAAAAAATGACGTCAGAGTGAAACGTAAACAATAACCAATGGCAGGGCTTGTTTTCTTGACGTTTGTGAGCGGGCTTTGAATAGTTACTAAAGCGTGGCCAACCTTCTCCAGCTTAAATGAAAAAAAAGAGTGTTGTTTTGTTGGTCCCCTGGTCTAATGGACACAACCCCTCGGCGAAAGTTGGCTTCAGTCCCTTATCAGTAATTGCTTGTTGTTCTGATTCTATGCTCCTTCTATATGTAGTATTATTCTAAGTTTACAATCTTCATTTTGACAGATTTCAAATTTTTTATTTATGACAGAAAATTTAAAAACGTAGTATATAAAACGTTCTTTTTGTCGTGCAATTATTTTAAATGAATTAAAGTACTAATTAAGCATAAGAAGGTAGACGTATCAAATTAATCTGGTCCTATCTGCAGTCTACTTTCGAAAAACCACACAAATTACATAAAAATCAGAGGAGTACTTTTGAAGATATAGATGTAAATAAATGTATGTTTGTGCGCATATGGAAGAGAAACAAACACGCATAGAATGTTTCAACTTATAAGGGACCAACAATTATTAATTATGACCATGCATACAAATTTAATTAAAATAAGACGTGTAGTTTTTAAGATATAATGGTTCCCAAAAATTAAGTATCGGACTGACTGACAGACAAAAAACAAACAAAAAATCCGTGATGTCTAAATCCCATTTCTGCCTTGGAATTTTTGAAATCGGGGACATAAAATATTTTGTTTCTTCAGAATGATATTATAGCTTCTATTGCAGTGGTTTCCAACCTTTTTCGGTTAGCGATCCCTTTTTATAAAAGCCCCGTGTTCAA
>KZ653459.1:31652-43021 GCA_001010745.2 Gerris buenoi
TGTGTGTATATATATATATATATATATATATATATATATATATTACATGTAATTTGTAAATGGACAAAATAATTTGTCTTCCCTTGACAAAAAACATGTCAGAATTAAGGTCAGTGATGTTTAAAAAATCTTGAACACCTTGTCGGAGAATAATGATACTTTTTACGACTTATGCGACACAGTATAATATGGTTATGACCTTAAAACAAACAACACTGATGTAACAATCACAAATATATTTAATTTATTGTATTATACTTAATGTATTTAAATTATTATTCGGCTGAATGTAAGGTTTAGTACATATTTAGTTGTGGTAAAGAAGGTTTTAGTAATTCTTCTTTAAATGCTTTTAAAGAAGGAAGAACAGAGTTATTTTTTGTCCGTATATAAGAGAACAATTTTAGCGTTTTTTGCTTCTGAGCTTACCGAAGGTAACGGAAGCTATGTGATCTTTCTGAAAAACGAAACATTTTTAGGGCTCCGATTTCAAAAATTCCAAGACAGAAATCCGTTTTAGACATCATGGTTCCGTGTCTGTCTGTCGGTCGTTCTGTCATTTTTGCGAACCACCATATCTTAAAAACTACACGTCCAATTTTAATGAAATTTTGGTGATAGGTCATAATTAGCCTATTGTTGGTCCCATATAGGTTTCAACCTTCTGAGCTTATTTGTTTATCTTCCACACGCGCACAAACATACATTTATTTACACCTGTAGCTTCAAAAGAACTAATCAGAGTTGAATGAAACTTTTATAGTTTGTGGAAAGTAGCCTGCAGATAGCCCCAGATTAATTTGAACCATCTGCGCTCTTTATCTTTTGCTAAATTGATACTTTAATTCGTGTAAAAAATCAAAAAAAAATTGACAGATGGAAAAAAAACGGGGGAAACAATTAAACCGCAGTTAGACAATATAATTAAAAAATCAATAAAGTACATGGGTAGAATGCGAGGAAGCTATGTGCCACACCAATTGGCAGTCTATTTTTAAGGTTTTATTAACTTCCTTCCTTACCGAAGTTCACGGACGCATTGCGATCTGAAGAATGCCATTTTTTATGTCTACGAATTAAAATATTTCTTGACAAAAATCCGTTTGAGACATTATAGGCAACATTTTTGGTCTCTTCGGTATGTCGTCCAACAATTTTTAGAACCACAACAACTTAAAAATTACTCATTCGATTTTGATGAAATTAGGATTATAGGTCTTTATTTAGTCCATTGTTGGTCTCAATATTAATTTTTGCGATACTACTTTGTTAGAGTGCAGCCTGGCAACACTGTTGTAGCAACCTTCCCGCCTTCACCAGCCTTCATATAAGCGTCCAACAATTTTTAGAACCACAACAACTTAAAAATTACTCATTCGATTTTGATGAAATTAGGATTATAGGTCTTTATTTAGTCCATTGTTGGTCTCAATATTAATTTTTGCGATACTACTTTGTTAGAGTGCAGCCTGGCAACACTGTTGTAGCAACCTTCCCGCCTTCACCAGCCTTCATATAAGAGTTATCACTGACTTTTGGCATGTTTAAAGTAAAGCCCCGTTTACACGGGCTATAATAATAATAATTAATAATAAAATAATAATGCCTTTTTTCATATACTGTACAATTTTCATGCTCTTCACACCAAGATCCATAGTTGGATCTTCAGGAAGAAGTTTTTTTTTTAATAAAATAATAATAATAATGTCTGGTGACCGTTTACGCGACAGTTGCGGTCGTGATAGCAACAATCGCATCAACAATCACCATCTATATCTAGCGTGATAGATTCTGTCAACGATCACACTACCTCGTCTGACAGAGATAATCACAGAGATCTCGTAGTCAGAGTAGTCACACGGCAGATTCAAGAACTATCACGCCAGATTCTAGATGCTGATGGCTTATTGTTTGATTACATTTTAATCTACGATTGTAACGAAATATATACATTGTATCTCTGTTTAGATGCGTAGAAAGTGATTCTTTACATACTTGTATTCATTGCGCACGCGCGTCTCATAAATCTGAAGAATTCCTTTTCTTTACCACCCTAGGGCGGTAAAAAAAGAAGAATTTTTCACCTTTACGCACGATTAGCGAGTTAGGTTACATTTAACAAAACTATTTTGCTGTTTGTTTAATTAAAGTAACTGTTTATATCGAGATTTTAGTGAAAAACAATGAGTAATGAGTGACAATGAATAAACAATGAGTAAAGTTTATTTTTTCCGTATTTATTATTAAAATCTAACAATCGTAGATAAAGTACGGTACGCAACTCGTACGAAAACGGCATTTTGTATTGCTCGTGTGGTTTTACTACCCTCGCTATCGCTCGGGTGCAAACTCCACACTCGCATGCCAAATGCTACTTTCCGCACTCGACGCGTAATGTACTATTAACTATTATTTCTTGTGATAAAAGATGTAGGAAGCAATAAAAGTGGTAGCTTGCTTCATAATTGATGTCAAATTTCGTTATTTCGACAATATAGTTTTCTTGATAGTAGGGTCTTCAGGAAAAAAATGAAAAGCTTACTTTAGCAATATTTCAAACTCTCTTTGGTTTATCTTTAACCAGACTAGAAGATTACCGTTCCATCCTGTTCTTGCTTCAAAAATCTTTTATTCTAACCTAGGTGGTTATTGTCAATTGTTTTGGGTTAATTTTGACGCATGCTCAACTCTCGCCGTATAGACTGTACACCTTCGCGATAGTTCTATTACATTGATTGACATGATAGTTCAGAGAACTATCACAGAAACGTGAATTACAGTTATTTCCTCTATATTATTTTAAAGTAAAATAGATTTACTTAATAGACGTTTAACACTGGACGTAAAGAATTTCAGTGAACGGGATATAATATTAAGTTATCTGTAATTTAAATCAGAAATAACTTTTATAAACGTTTTTGCAAGTTTTAAAATTAAATAAACGAGGTAGGAAAGAGCTATTAAGGCAGATATTTAGACCCGGCTGGATGACTGCATGTCGTCATTATGTAGCTAAATATTTTATTTTATTTTTTTTTTTTCTTAAAGACCGGTTTTGATGACGTCAAAACTTCGAACCTTTTTTAAGTCAAGGAATTATACGAATAATAAAACCAAGAATTTTAATATCGCTAAATCATAATTATACACCAAACATAATATTTTCAAATAAAATTAAAACTAGTGATGCGGCGCATAAAGAACTCAAGTAAAAATAGACTGCCAATTGGTGTGGCACATAGCTTCCTCGCATGCTATCAAGTACTTTTTGATTTTTTGCTTTTACAAGCCATTATGTTCTAATTTGTATAATTGTTTCCCCTGTTTTTGTAATCTGTCATAATAATTGTTTTTAATTACTTGAATTAAAGTATCAATTATGCAAATGTTAAAGAGCGCAGATGGTTCGAAGTAATCTGGGGCTATCTGCGGGTTACTTTGGATAAACTATAAAAGTTTCATGCAAATCAGATAAGTACTTTTGAAGCTATAGATGTAAATTAATGTATGTTTGTGCGCGCATGTGGAAGAGAAACTTATAGAATGGGACCAACAATGGGCTACTCATGACCTACCACCCAGATTTCATTAATTTTGGACGTGTAGTTTTTAAGATACGTTGGTTCGCAAAAATTGAACGACAGACCGACAGACAGACACAGAACAAAACAAGTAAGGCGCGCTTCACGTAAGTACGTGAGGCGATAATCGCCGGTTTCTGTACGATTAAGTTTAAATATTAAGTGTAATAGTTGCATATTCTTTTTCTACTCTTCAAGACCTTTAAATTGATGTATAGCATGCCATGGTAACTAAAAACTTTTTTTTAATCACCCGCCATATTGGCCGGGCCGCCATCTTGGAAATATTAAGTGCAAAAACTCCAAAATTTGTCCAGTTGTCTAAAATGCCGAGATGCACCTGTGTGCCAAATTTTATGTTTCTAGCTATAGTACTTTATAGCTATAGAAGTGAAACAAGCAAACGGACGGACAGACAGACAGACGGTTAGACAGACAGAGCCGTTATATAAGGTTTCTTTTTTACTTTGTATAGAAACCTAAAATGATTCCTGATGGCTGAAACGGATTACTGTATTGGAATTTTAGAAATCGGACACCTAAAAATGTTTCGTTCTTCATAACAATCACATAGCTTCCGTTACCTTCGGTAAGCGCGGAAGCCAAATTGCATTTTGTCCTTATATCGGCCATAATTGTTTTGAATATGGCTTCCAAAAAACATTTTTCGGGGAAAAACTTTAATTTTTTGAAAAAAAACCAACATATTTTCAATCTACCTAAAAGAGCATTAAAATGATATGCAACATACCTTATAAGCAAAAACTTTGTTTACACCCACATTTCAAGCAAAAACTTTGTTTAGACCCTTATTTCAAGCAAAAACTCTGTTTACACCCTCATTTCAAGCAAAAACTTTGTTTACACCCACATTTCAAGCAAAAACTTTGTTTAGACCCTTATTTCAAGCAAAAACTCTGTTTACACCCTCATTTCAAGCAAAAACTTTGTTTACACCCTCATTTCAAGCAAAAACTTTGTTTACACCCACATTTCAAGCAAAAACTTTGTTTAGACCCTCATTTCAAGCAAAAATTGTTTACACCCTCATTTCAAGCAAAAACTTTGTTTACACCCTCATTTCAAGCAAAAACTAGTTATTGTTTAAAAAAGACATGTACAATTTATTTTTTTTATTACGCTAATTGTTCTTCTATTGTTATGCTTATTGCTTTTCTATTTGTAACATTTATTGTTCTTCTATTTATAACGTTCATAGTTCAACGCTTATTGTATTATTTATATAATGTTCATAGTTCTTCTATTTATAATTTTCATGGTTATTCTATTTTTACGTTCATTGTTCTTCTAGTTTTTACGTTCATTGTTCTTCTATTTATAACGTTCATTGTTCTTCTATTTATAACGTTCATTGTTCTTCTATTTATAACTTTAATTGTTCTTCTATTTATTACGCTTTTTAGTTTAAAATGGTGGGCTTTCATAATATATTTTTAGATGTAATATCTTGAGAAACACTTGATTTAGCACCTGAAATTTGGAATTATTCGACTCCTTATCAAGTTCGTTTAAAATTACTATAGCAAGTTTGGTTGTTCTAGCCTTCACGATTTTTGAGACATTATTAAAGGGTTTTTGCTTCTAAATATGTATATGGCCACCATTTTGAATTTAAAAGTTAGATTACACAATCCCTTTATAGACCATGTCTCTGTCATAATAAGTAACTTGTTTCCAAACTTCAAGGTTCTAGACCAAATACTTAAGGAGATCTGGCAATTATAAACATTTAAGTAAAATTGCAGCCATCTTGAATAAAAATGATGGATCAAAAAATATTCTTTACCAATGTTATTCAGTTAATGTTATTCAGTTACCAATGTTTCAGAAGGGTTACATGTTATACAAATTTATAAAGCATGTAAAAAATTTAGTCATTTAAAGTAAATATATTTTTGCTTCCGAGCTTACCGAAGATAACGTAAGCTATGTGATCGTTCTGAAGAGCGAAAATATTTTAGGTCTCCGATTTCAAAAATTCCAAGACAGAAATCCGTTTCAGACATCAGGGATCATTTTTGGTTCCGTGTCTGTCTGTCGGTCTGTCGGTCTGTCCATCAATTTTTGCCAACTGCCATACCTTAAAAATTACACGTTCAATTTTAATGAAATTTGGGTGGTAGGTCATAATTAGCCCACTGTTGGTCCCATATAAGTTTTAACCTTCTGCGCCTAATTGTTTCTATTCCACGGGTGCACAAACATACATTTATTTACACCTATAGCTTCAAAAGTACTAATCTGATTTGAACGAAACTTTTATAGTTTATAGAAAGTAACCCGAAGATAGCCCCAGATTAATTTGAACTGTCTACGTTCTTTAACTTTTGCTAAATTGAAACTTTCATTCTTGTAAAATATCAAAACAATTTTGACACATTAAAAAAAACGGGGAAAACAATTAAACCAATTAGACAATAATGGCTTGTAAAATAATAAAAACAATAAAGTACGAGGATAGGATGCGAGGAAGCTATGTGCCACACCAATTGGCAGTCTATTTTAAATAGTTTTTTGCTCCTCCTGTAAACCTGACATTTTGAAGATACGAGGAATCAATTATAAGCCATCGATATGTCAAAAAGGGATTCTATCTTTTGAATGAAATAATTTCTTAAGGTTCTAGTCCAATTAGTTCTGGAGACATCATGTTTTGAATTCCACATATAAATGGCGGAAAGTAAAAAATATTTCTTAGCAAGAATCTTAGAGATAAGAAGAACCTCTATTTAAAATTTCATCTCTCCAGCTGTTGCTGTTCTGGAGATACTGAGACGGATGAATGAGTGAGTGGAATTCGGCTTTGATAAGTAGGTACATAAATAGATTTTTCCTCCAGATGGGAGGAAACATTAACTTTCCACCCTAGTTTATAGGGGGGAAAGGATCCCATTACAGCCTAGTTGTGAAAATCGTGGTGGAAAGTAGAAATCGTGGCAGAAAGTAAAAATCGTGGTGGAAAGTAACAGTAGAGCCAACTTATTATTCTTAAAAAAAATCAGTGTTGCCTGTTTCGTAACTAATAGCAGTTTTTATTTATCTCAATGACTCGACAGGTTAAAAGCTTTTTTATTAAATATTACAGAGTTTAAATGACACGTACTTTTGATTGCCGTGATACTTTAATTTTTATCGTCATTTTAAAATGTCGTATGACTTCATAACTGAGTTTAAACAAAACTTATAGAAAAGAGTCCTTGTAGAAAAGAGGTAGGTTACATCCCATCAGGTTATATTATTGTTTTTGATTTCTCGTATTTTAGAGATAAACACAAATAAATTAAATATTATTCAGTTAGTCATTTTGTAGTACATTTTGTGTATTATTAAACATTTGAGTTATAGAGTTATTATTATAATTACATAGTTATTGAAAGTTATCAGGGCCGCCCTTAGGCAGGGGCAACCGCCCCGGGCCCCGCGCTTTTAGGGGCCCGAGGAAAATTTTTTATGTTTTCTTTGATTTCTATAATAACTTTAAGTTATTATAGAAATCAAAGAAAACATAGTTGGAATTGATGAATTGCACATTTAATTTACATTATTTTTTTCTACAATAAGATGTTATAAAACTTTTTTTTTTTTTTTTTTTTAAAAGTCGTTAAACAAATTAAAGGTATAAACATTTGTAAACTTAGTTTTTAATACCTAAATAAATTGATAAATCGAAATCTTAGGTTTGTTTGTGTTGTTTTCCACCCTTCTGGAGGAAAAATCTTGTACGGACCACGGGAGCAAAAAGTCATAGCACCCTCGCTATAATTAACTCCCTCGGCTATGCCTCGGGATTAAACTTCATGGTTCCCTCGGCTGCGCCTCAGGAACCAACTAAATAACTCCCTCGGCTTCGCCTCGGGATTTAGACAGTATGGTTCCCTCGGCTTCGCCTCAGGAACCAACAATAACGCTCAGGGAGTAATGACTTTGTTTCCTCCCTTGGTGCGTAAATAACTATTCATTTTTAACTTAAATAAACCATTTTTTTAATTTTACTAATTCTTTTGCAAAAACCACTTGAACTTAATGAAGAGGAGCTTGTGTAGTAGAATTCAAGGTTTGACTGCGACTACGAGTGAATTAAGAAATCTGGTCGAAAAACCGGGTGACCTTAACCAAACTGCTTTAGAATTGGGCTACGAACTCCAAACCTTACAATTAGACCAGCTCCACGCACACTTACAAGTATTATACTAATTGCCTCAGTATAATAGCTAAACCAATTAATTTCCCTTATATCCGGTGGATTCACGATTCACAGTAATTAGTTTATAACAAATAAACAATTCTGAACAACCTAATCTTATAATATGTAAATTATGTAGTTTTACATTTTATTTTTGTTAAGACCATTTTTGTTTTTATCTTTTATCTTTGTTGTTTTCTTAGTGTGTTCGCTAGAAAATGTCATGCTGATGCTTACTGCAGTACAATATCTTACTGTAAATCATGGGCGTCGTCTGCAGTTAATTAATGGGGGAGGGGTTTTATGCATTTCTGAGGTGATAAGATAATTTGCACATATCCCAAATTTACCCCCTCTTAAATGAAAATATGACTAAACTGTAAGTAACAACAATGACTCCTAAAGTAATTACTTAGACCCCGTATCCATTACTTGTACCCCGTACCCCTGTGTACCAAAATTTAAATTTAGGAAATTCATGCAGACAGTGATTTTTCCCTTGCTTTGAAGAGCAAGTGTGCAAATTTTCATCGACATCGGATTCAAACTGTAGAGTAGTATAAAGATCATACATACATACATACGCATATGTTGACTTTTTGATATATTTTTCCATCTTATCTCCTCAAAATGTACAAATAACAATTACTGTACTCGTAAAAAGATTTTCAACGGTGTGCATCATGAAGGGTTTTCATATAACTTTGCCATTGCATGGGCGTCGTCTGCAGTTAATAAAGGGGGGAGGGGGGGATTTACGGGGGGGGATCGCGTGGTCGTCCCCCGGAAAATTTTGAAAATATGACCTCTCAAAACAGCGGTTTTATGCATTTCTGAGGTGAAATTAAATATGAGGTGAATGTAAAAAATATGTATTAAAAAAAAATATGGCGGTATTTATTTATTTATTTTTTTACTCTAAGTATTGGTTCTGGGTCGTCTGGATACGCCACTGCCGATGATTGAAGTTAATAGTGAAAATTTATTGGTTTACTGATAATAACTAATTGGTTTACTGATAATAACTAATTGGATTACTGATAATAACTTATTAGTGTACTGATAATCATACTAATTGGATTACTGATAATAACTTATTATATTAGTGTACTGATAATGACTGATTGGATTACTGATAATAACTTATTAGTGTTCTGATAATAACTAATTGGATTACTGATAATAACTTATTAGTGTACTGATAATGACTGATTGGATTACTGATAATAACTTATTAGTGTACTGATAATCACTAATTGGTTTACTGATAATCACTAATTGAATTACTGATAATAACTTAATTGGTTTACAACAGTTATTGGCACTTCNTTAGTGTTCTGATAATAACTAATTGGATTACTGATAATAACTTATTAGTGTACTGATAATGACTGATTGGATTACTGATAATAACTTATTAGTGTACTGATAATCACTAATTGGTTTACTGATAATCACTAATTGAATTACTGATAATAACTTAATTGGTTTACAACAGTTATTGGCACTTCTTTCGATTGTTACTCCCTTTATAAAAAAAAAACAAGAAAGGAGTAACAATCTAGTAAGGAATGTTCTTCTTTACACTGTTACTCCCCTTAAAAACAAATGTGTGATATTCCTTTATCCCAAAGTACAATGGACTATATATCCTTTTGTTGCAATAATTATTTAGATAGTCATTTATATATATATATTTTGTAAAAAAAATAGGGGCGTAACAATCTAAAGAAGTACCCAGTTATTATCAATAACTACAGTCTATAAGATTAGAGTTGGCACAATAAAAAGGCGGAAAAATTTTGAGGGAAACGATTCTATTGGTCCCCCATGTTGAATGCAACTTCAGAAAACAAATGCTCTACTCTACTCCTGTTCCACAAAAAAATATAACATGGCAACACTGATTTTCCCTTTTTATAACCCCAAAACTACCTCCACGTTTGTTGTTTTCCCGCCTTCGATAGTGCCATCTCTAATCTTATAGTATAGACTATAATTGGAATAAGACAAACTTACTTTCTCTACACGTAAATAATTAAAAAAATAAAAATAAAAATAAAATAAAAAATACACGTACATTAATGCCAAAGCAGCTTTCAGCCTTACAAAGGCCATCGTCAGTGCGTATTGCGGAAGGAAAAAATTATATTAATAAAAAGATTTAATGAGAGGTGAGTCTACTTCATGTAGATGGAGATCAGTTACTTTGAGTCTCACATCGATCTCCAACATGAAGTAGGCTCGCCTCTCATTAAATCTTTTTATATATGCAACTTTTTTTCTTCCGCAATAGGCACTGATGATGGCCTTTTGAAGGCTGAAGCCTTCTTTGGTATTAAAGGTTTTTTTTTTTTGTTTTTTTAATTAACGTGAACGTGAGACAGTTTGTGTTCCTCCATAGACGCCCATATATCTAGCAATAACTAATTTGTTTGTTGATAGATATTGTCAGTAAACCAATGTATCCCTGTTTAGTATGAGTACTGAGCAATACCCACAAGGTAGAGGGCTTAGGTAAAGTACAAGGGGGGCAAATAGTCGATTATAATTGGGACGGAAGATAGGAATGGCTGAATCGAATAGACAAAGTTATTATCAATTTAAGGGCTTTAGAGGGCAAGGAAAGGATAAGTGCGGGAAGGAATGCGAGGATTAATACTTTCTACAGCATGCTTAGATATCCGGAAGAGGAAGGGGGATATAAATATGTAGAGGAGGAGGAACACGATCCTAAGATGGTGAGGTGGATTTTTAAAATAAGATGTGGACTAGTGGATTTAAATTGCAAACCTTGGAAGGACCAGGAGCAAAGGAAATGCCAGCTCTGTGACTTGGGAGAAGATGAGCACCTCTACCACTTTATTGTTATTTGTCCCACTCTTGCTCGTGTAAGAGAATCATGTTTTGAAGATAAGACACCTACGGACTACCAACAGTTTATACAGCTACTCAATAGTTCACAATTAGCCATATTGGTTAAATACGTAAAATTAGCCCTAAATGAGAGAAAAAGGATAATTGAAATAAGGAGGTTATAAACTAATTAGGGTAATAAATTAATTACTATTATATGTGTGCGAGCTGGTGAATGGATGTATATAGGTTTTAGGGGAGTCTGCATGTGTATGTATGAGTTATGAGTATGTCTGTCTGAGCTGCATGTATGTGTAAATAAATGCCTTAAGGGGTAATAAAGACTGTTATTATTATTGTAATTTCAATCTGAAGCCAATATATTTTGTTCAATATTACACAAGAATGTTTTATGATATTATTATTAGCGGTATTGTTTCTAGCATTGTTACTAATATTATTATTTCAATCTGAAGCCCGCATTTTGATTTTGTTTTCCATTATACAAAAATGTTTTATGTTATTATCATTATCGGTTGTATTGTTATGATTTATCATTTAAATCTGAAATCTGTTATCTAGTGCATGTGTATATCTCTTATCTGTTTTTCTAGTACCTAAGAATGCTTTATGTTATTTAAAGTACCTGACGGTCTTTGACCAGGGTCCATAATAATTGAATTATTATTTCTATGGTTATGTGAATGTTTCTTATAATAAATCAATTT
>KZ653459.1:56010-76983 GCA_001010745.2 Gerris buenoi
AAATATAATTGTGGACCAGATTAAATAAATATAATTGTGGACCAGATTCAATAAATATAATTGTGGACCAGATTAAATAAATATAATTGTGGACCAGATTAAATAAATATAATTGTGTATCCGATGTAATAATAAATATAATTGTGGACCAGATTAAATAAATATAATTGTGGATCCGATTTAATAATAAATATAATTGTGGACCAGATTCAATAAATGTAATTGTGGAACAGATTTAATATTTATAATTTTAGTATAGGTAATCCTAGATAGTTTCAACTTAAAACAATAATTGTTGTTTTCAAAATGTTTTAGTTTTTAGTTATTTATTACTAGGTAGAAGATTTTTATAGGTAATAAAATACGTCTAGTCCTTGAACACTATAAATAGATACAATAAATTTGAGCAAATACGCCAACTTTATGTAAAAAGGAAATATTCAAAAATAAGCAAAATAACAATTTAATGCAGAATTATAATTGAAAAAGTAGGTATATTATTTATATTAATTTTTAATAATTTATTATTTATATAGAATCTTTTTTTTTTTAATTTAATTAATTTTTGATATATTAAAAATGTATTTGGTTTTTTCCCTACATAAATAGATTTAAAGTGAATTAAAATCACTTTCAACTTAAATACGTTAATAAATTATTTTTTAATCATTATTCAGACTAATTCATAAATAATCAACTTCGATTATTTCTTAATTAATAGACAAAACGATTTTTTATTTATAAATTACAATTCTAGAAGAGAACTTCTTTTTTTTTGTAGATGCATTCTAAGTAGCAATTTACTATGAAATTAGTAATTTCAATAATTTATTATTTAATAACGTCACTTAAATCTGGAGAATAATTTAATAAAATTACTATAATTATAACTTTTTACTATGATTTACTAACACGGGAAAATTGTGAGGTATAATGGAAAAATTAAAATAGAATTTATATTTTGAAGAAATACTCTTTATCTTGCTGATTTTAGGGAATAGAAAATTGTTCTCCTAGAAGTATATAATTTGTCAAGTACTAGTTACTGTCTGTTACTGTGTTACTGACTGTACTGTGAAGTTACTGACTGTACTGTGAAGTTACTGACTGTACTGTGAAGTTACTGACTGTACTGTGAAGTTACTGACTGTACTGTGAAGTTACTGACTGTACTGTGAAGTTACTGACTGTACTGTGAAGTTACTGACTGTACTGTGAAGTTACTGACTGNTTAAAACTAAAAAGGGGTCAGAAGATTTAAGAAATCTACATTAATATTAAATTAAAAATAATAATCGTAGTGTGATCTCAGTGCGTAAAGATTAATTCCTTTCAAAAAAGGATATTATATTTTCGAAGTGAAAAAAAACACAACACGAATAATTAATAAATTAAATAAATCAATGATGATTTTATTAAATAACATTTTTTTGCAATGTTTTAATTTTGTGCGAAATTCTAATTAGGATTAGGGGGTACCTTTTTGTGTGACCAGAGAGCGTTTACACTGGGCTTCCCCCTCCTGAAGTCAGATTGATCTATGACGTCATCGTGTATTAGTGATGCTGCGTGGATCATTTCCGCAACCATAGCTGCCTCTTTTTGCACCCTTAAAACCGGGGCACTGGAAAAAAAACACAAGAGAAATAACTTTAAGTGACAATTGAATAACAATAATAATGTTATTATTACATTTAGACAGTTCAATGGATGGATGTTTTGCGAGATTGAGTGTTTGGAACTCTGTTTCAATAATAAACACAATTCTTTTACTCTTTTGAGTAAAAGCCCCCTCCACCAAACAGTTGTTGCAAAACCATTAAAATATTACCCGCCAATATTGAACCTAATCAAATCTTCTAAACCACTATAGTAAAAAAGTAATTTAGAAGTGGCTGGCCAATCGAAGCTCGCTCTGGCTAAAGCAGGATACTGCAATTAGGAATATACGTGCAATGATAAATACAAATAAAATTAATTATTATTTCTATTTGAAGACCATCGAATCAAAGCAGACACTTATTTTTGTTAGAATAAATGCGGTTGATTTTAGGGAATAGAAAATTGTTCTCCTAGAAAATTTAAAAAATGTAATTCACAAATGTGTGCGCATATTTTATCATATCTCCCGACCTATTGCAGCTAGAGATTTGAAATTTGGTAGCAAAGTTTATTTTTTTTTGTCCATAAACAGGAAAAATGTTATGAACTTCACTACTCGAAATTTTTTCGATCAGCGAGCAATTGTGAACTGATCATAACATTTTTTATTTTTTGAATGGGTTATCATTTTCAAGTAATTGAAATATATCACATATATATACCGTGTTTCTAAAATGGCGACCATTTTAACTCTGAAATTACTAAAACAAATCCCCAAAAATGTCCCCTCCTCCTGCTATCCCTTAAAGAAAGATCCTAATAGTGGGAAAATATTAAATATTATATTAAATTAAACATTAAATATACTTCTCTGTTAAATATACTTCTCTGAACCAATGATATTTCTGGGAGTGAATATAAAAAAGTTTTAAGTGGTCGTAACTGTGGTTATAGTGACCCAAAAATTTTATATTTTTTGTAATTTTCGATTAGTGTTTCACTTTAAACGTATTGAAGTGAAAATCCCAAATATTCATCTCGTTTCCAAAATGGTGGCTATTATACCCTCCAAAAGATCCAAATAAGTGCATAACTAAGATGCTAAAGGATATGCACACCTTGTTCCTCCAAATATGAATTTTATGACCGAAGAAACCCCTTTAGTAGCTTGCTTGCAAGTACATGACGGGATTTTTTTATGTGCTATAATAGTATTAATACCTTATGGTTTGATATCGATACTAAGATATATCGATATGGTCACGTATCGATAGTTGAGTTGTGAATCAGAGGCCGGGTCTCATGGAGGGGGTAGCTAGGTGAATACTGGCTGACAGCCCGCTCAGTTCTCCATAGAGACCCAGGATTACCAACATCTCGCGCTTCTTTCGTTAACGTAAATATAACGCCAACTTTAATCTCGTCCATCGTTAATTTCTTGCGTGATTGTTAAAATCAGTTCCTCAACTTCCTGTAATAAGGAACAAATAAATCAAATTAAAATATATTATCAAAATCGTCTTCCGTTTGAACAGATGTTTAAATTCTCCTAGTTATTTTAAATACCTCTTCATTCTACACATGTTTTTTTTTTTCTATTTTTAATAATTAAACCCAATTTTTGTTTCTATTTTAAGTTTCTTTGTTCCTCTTTTTTTTTTGTGTCAATACCAATGCTTTTTAAATCCTGTAATTCCATAATAATCAATCAAATCGAAACATCTTTGTACTTTAGGGTCAATAATTGCAAGATAAAAAGAACTTTTTATATTCTACGTTTTTAAATTTTCTGTCATAAATCATAAATTTGAAACCTGACAAAATGAAGTAAATATGGGACACTCCAAAACAAATAAAATAACTTGCGGATTTTTTTCGAACTAACTTTCCATACAGCACAATTTGCAAAAAACGAAATAAATTCTGCTGAAAGATGGATTAAAAGTATTAAAATAATGCATTGTCATCGTGTTCTGAGCTATTCTAAAAGTTTTAAATGTCTAGGTACTCGGGAAGTTGGTTAGAAATCGATTGCAAGATTTGTACCGGACAAACAAACTAGAAACCAAGTTAATAAAAACGTAGTAAAATAAGTTTATCCCATACATTTTTTTTTTTTAAATATTAAACTTCTGTATGCATTAATTCATTACTACTTAATCAGTCTTGTCCCACCTAGTATAGGAATAAATAAATAAATAATACATCATCTATAAATATTTTCAAATCTGTTCTTATTACTTATAACATTTTTGTATATGAGTAATATAAAGTCACACTAAAAGCCAATAACATTAATTTATGACTTTTTACTCAAATATCTTTAATCCTGTAAAATTTATTAACTTTTTAATTTTTAATACTACTTTTATCACACACAATTTATTATATAAACTGATTTACTAAGTTAATACATTAGTCATTTTGTTCACAATTTTCCTGTGTTAGTAAATCATAATCATAATAATAATAAATTGTAATAAATAAATAATAATTATAAATAATAATAGATCATAATCATAAATAAATAAATCATAATCATAAATCATAATATAATAAATCATAAATAGTAAAAATTTCTAATTATAATAATATTATTGAATTATTTTCCCGATTTAAGTGACGTTATTAAATAATAAATTATTGAAATTACTAATTGCATAGTCAATTGCTACTTAGGAATGCATCAACAAAAAAATAAATAAAAATAAAAAATAAAAATAATAAATACACTNAATTATATTTATTAAATATGTTCCACAATTATATTTATTAAATATGTTCCACAATTATATTTATTAAATATGTTCCACAATTATATTTATTAAATATGTTCCACAATTATATTTATTAAATATGTTCCACAATTATATTTATTAAATATGTTCCACAATTATATTTATTAAATATGTTCCACAATTATATTTATTAAATATGTTCCACAATTATATTTATTAAATATGTTCCACAATTATATTTATTAAATATGTTCCACAATTATATTTATTAAATATGTTCCACAATTATATTTATTAAATATGTTCCACAATTATATTTATTAAATATGTTCCACAATTATATTTATTAAATATGTTCCACAATTATATTTATTAAATATGTTCCACAATTATATTTATTAAATATGTTCCACAATTATATTTATTAAATATGTTCCACAATTATATTTATTAAATATGTTCCACAATTATATTTATTAAATATGTTCCACAATTATATTTATTAAATATGTTCCACAATTATATTTATTAAATATGTTCCACAATTATATTTATTAAATATGTTCCACAATTATATTTATTAAATATGTTCCACAATTATATTTATTATTAAATCGGATCCACAATTATTTTTATTTATACAATAATAGTAAGATGCGTTCTACAATCACAATTATTAACCCTGTTCAACAAAAAAATTATTATTAAACCTGTTCCAAAATTATTACAATAATCACATTTATTTATTAAAAAAATATGAGTAACATAAAGCTGAGTGCTAAAATTATTATTATTAATTTGTTTTACAATTATATTATAATTATTAAATATGTTGCAAAAATAATTTTTTTTATAGGTATGCACCGTGATAATGATATTTAAGTGTGTTCTATAACTGTCTTTTTATATGTCCCACAAATTTAAAATTGAAAGTTTATTAAATTGATAAGAAATAATTAATTTATTATGAATTATTTTTGGACTATTAAAGTTTAGATTTATTGTTGTTTATTTACAAAACTTTTGTGTAAGTGTTGTGTTATTGTGGATTTGAAAGGGCATCGTTCTTCGTGTGTATTCAAGTGGTAAGTAAATCAATGAAAGACATTTATTATTATATCTATTTTTAGTCTGTAGTATTGTAAACTTTACTAATGCACAACATGGTTTATTCTTTCATTGATAAAATCAGATACCTTTTTATCAATAAAATATAAATAACCTGTTTCATTCACAAGCTTATCAACAAATTATAAATAACCAGTTTCATTCACAAACGTATCAATAAATTATTAATAACGTGTTTCATTCATAAACGCTTTTAATAATAATTTATCAATTAATTATCTAAATAACTGGTTTCATTCACAAACGTATCAATAAATTATTAATGCCGTGTTTCATTCATAAACGCATCAATAATATATTTAGAATACATAGAAATTTGTATACAAGTCAATCTTTTAGCGCCTTTTAAGAATATGTGGTCAGCTAAGTTCGTCTGCGGGACATAGCTTGGCAGGAGGCGTTTGAAAAAAACAAACCGGTGGAGAGTGACCATGTTTCACCAATTATGGTGGACAATGTTATTTTCATGATCCCGAGTACAGAATTAGTTAGTAGACCGAAAATCAAGTTGATGTTATTTTTACACTTGATAGGTTGATTAGTTTTTTAAATATTTCTAAAAATCAACGTGGTCACCTGTCAAAGGACAAACTAACATCAAATTGATTATCGGTCTACTAACTAATTCTGTACTCAGGATCATGAAAATCATACTGTCCACCATAATTGGTGAGACATGGCCGCTCTCCACCGGTTTGTTTTTTTCAAACGCCTATTGCCAAGCTATGTCCCGGAAACGAACTTAGCCGACCAGATATTCTTAAAAGGCGCTAAAAGATTGACTTGTATACAAAATTCTAGCTTGATGTTAGTCAGACACTTTTTTGCACGCTATCTCCTGCACTATTAGCTTCGTCTTAAACTTTGGTTAAATACTTTTTTATATCAAATGAAATTAGAAATTTGAAATTTAATTAGAAGCTTGGTTCTTCGTCCCTTTTAGTGGGCTATAAAAACGATTTATAGCCTATATCACCCGCAGAGTTGACCTTAAAATTATCCAAAAACCAACAAAATCTGCTCATCCGTTTGGATGTGATTGAGGCTCAGACAAACAGACATAAACTTTTCTGAAATTAAATTCGTTATCAGCACAACCTAGTCATTTAGTGGAAATACAAAATTTAAGCCCAATCGGATTAATACACCACTACACTCTGTGTCAAACGAGAGTTACAGTCTCTAAGATTAGAGTTGGCACAATCAAAAGGAGGGAAAATTTTTAGGGAAACGATTTTCTTGGTCCCCATGTTGAATGCAACTTCAGAAAAAAATGCTCTACTCTACCCCTGTTCCAAAAAAATAATATAACATTGCAACACTGATTTTCCCTTTTTATAACCCCAAAACTACCTCCACATTTGTTGTTTCTCGCCTTTGATTGTGCCAACTCTAATCTTATAGACTGTAGTGCGTTGATAGCGCGGGAAATCGAGTGACACACAGATTGGCCAACCTCTGAGGGAAAAAAATAAAGCCACTACATTCACCTTCTTATTCCTAACTTATATGGTTATCCAAAGGGCAAGTCTTGAGCTCTCATTGGCTCCCCACCCAATTTGTTAGTTTTTCCCGTGTTGTCAACGCGCTAACTCTCGTTTGGCACAGACTGTAAATCTACACGACTCTAATCTTATATATATATCAAAGAGAGATATAAAGATGTTTTAGATTTAAGATTAAAATTATTTATACTTGAAATTTATGTTCAAATAGAACTGAAGGGGATATTTGGAATAGTTAAATAAAGAATAATTACATTAAACAACACTGCCAGGGTCTAATGTTAAGAGGGAATATAGACTAGTGTGTGAATTCAACAGGTGTTTACAATGTAACAATTCATACCAACCTGACAAATAAAATTACACTATTATACATCGTTTACAATTCTATTTTCTTCTTTATACAACTGTAAATGACATCCAACTCTATTTCCATTGTAGAATTTAGCAAACTTCAATTATTTAACAGTGTCTTTCCTGTCCCAAATAATGATTTAGTGAGATAAACGTGCATGTAAACATCTACAACTATATAAATTATAAATATGTAATATTCAAACTTGAGAATATAGTATCAGTTTTTATAAATAAACTACATATAAACTTTTTTAAGTAGGAACCTAAAAATAGCTACTGATATATTAAAGTCCGAAGTTACTTTCTAAGAATGCACTTAATTCATTCATTTACTTAATTAATTATAAATTCTAAAGATATCAGTGTTCTCTCTCCAACTGATGATTTTGAGAAGTAAACATTATAATTAATAAATAATCATCACGAAATAGAATGCGATATTGTAATGGTTTCATTGAGGTAAGTAGGAAGTTACTGATGTGATTAAGTTAGGACTTTCTATATAGAGATAACTTTTAACTGAATAACGGTTCTTTTCACTCACAAAAAAAAAAAAAAAAAAAAAAAAAAAAAAAAAAAAACAGTCTGAGGCGAACTTTCATATTAATCAATTTTTATTGGGTTCGTCTCTTTTTTTTTTTGACAAGTTTAGTTAGTGTGGGAGTTGTACCCATTCTCCCAAATGTGTGTTAACATTAAATCGTAAACTAGTCTTTGCCGAAGGGGGGTGGAGCAATGGGTTCCCTTGCTGTCTGTGGTTAGAGGTCTAAAGATGGTTCGAGATGGTTAAAAATGGTTTATGAGGGGGTTTGGGTTTATATGGCCAAAGATGGTGTGAGGGTGTTTGCTGTGATTGTGACATTACCACATTTTGAATTTGAGAATTTTAAGATTATCTAATAATATTATTTAGTTAACGCAGGTCCTCTTTGTCGTCGAACAATATAATAAAGTTTGCCAACAATTTTCCTTAAACTGTTTGAATGTATGTATAAAATTAAGTAAGCCACCAATTTCCCTTAAACTGTATGAATGTATGAATAAAATAAAGTAAGCCAACAATTTCCCTTAAACTGTTTGAATGTATGTATGAAATAAAGTAAGCCAACAATTTTCCTTAAACTGTATGAATGTATGAATGAAATAAAGTAAGCCAACAATTTTCCTTAAACTGTATGAATGTATGAATGAAACAAAGTAAGCCAACAATTTTCCTTATACTGTTTGAATGTATGTATAAAATTAAGTAAGCCACCAATTTCCCTTAAACTGTATGAATGTATGAATAAAATAAAGTAAGCCAACAATTTCCCTTAAACTGTTTGAATGTATGTATGAAATAAAGTAAGCCAACAATTTTCCTTAAACTGTATGAATGTATGAATGAAACAAAGTAAGCCAACAATTTCCCTTAAACTTTTTGAATGTATGAATGAAACAAAGGAAACCAACAATTTTCCTTAAACTGTTTGAATGTATGAATGAAATATCGGAAACCAACAATTTTCCTTAAACAGCAAGAAGAAGGAAACAAAAAAAAGTTAAGAATGTTCCTTAAACTGCAGGAATGAAACAAAATAAGCCAACATTTTTATTTATAAAATGAAAGAAAGGATGATAACAAAACTTTTCTACCAATGAAAATAGATCAAAGAGAGATTTTTTTTTTTTTTTCACAAACTGTAATAATGAAAGAAATAAGCAAAGAATTTTCCTTCAACTGTGAAAACGACACAAAGTAATCCCTTTTGAGAACGAATGAACGATGGAAAAGCAAACTTATAAAAATTTCGCTTATTTCGGACTCAGACCTCTTAGGTTAAAAGTGTTAAGTCCATATTGGAGTCCATACAGGTTTTGGAAGCGAGTTGACCGTGTTTTACGGTGCCAATGACCTCACTAGGGAACAGTGAACATCGTTCTCTTCAGGTTCAAAGTACCAGCGGACCACTAAGGTCATATAAAGCACTTTTATAACTTCCTTGGCACACTGCCAACATTTTAACCTTTCATAAGAATAAATATCGTATATTTTGTCTTAATGTGATATATTCTAGTGCGTGCATTTAAGCTATGTGATACGATTATTTAGATAGCAGTCAAGCTTAAGCAAGATTTGTTTTAGTTTTAGAAGCTTTATATCAAAATCTAGAAAAATATTTTTAATAATTGCAAGATAAAAAGTAATTTTTATATGCTACGTTTTTAAATTTTCTGTCATAAATCATAAATTTTAAACCTGTAAAAATGAAGATTGTAAATACGGGACATGCCAAAACAAATAAAATAACTTGCGGATTTTTTCCGAACTAAATTTCCATACAGCACAATTTGCTGAAAACGAATTAAATTCTACTGAAAGATGGATAAAAGTATTAAAATGATGCATTGTCATCGTGGTCTGAGCTATTCTATAAGTTCCAAATGTCTATCTACTCGGGAAGTTAGTCAGAAATCGGTTGCAAGATTTGTACTGGACAAACAAACAAACAAGAAAGCAAGCTAATAAAAACGTAGTAATAAAAAGTAGTAAAATGCCCACAGTAAAGTAAGTTCTTAATAATTCCCCCAGAGGGATATATTGGTGTTCCTTATCGAACCAGAGGAAGCACTGTTTGACAGTAACTGACACTATCTTATACAATTTAAATTACTGTCAAACAATCAGTCTACGATAGTCTGTTACTGTCACACAGTCGATATCTATTATCTAGTAATAAACTCTATTTTGAAATAAAAGTGATATATTTGTTTTTCAAGTTTTGTCATTGTCGATTATCTGGAATTTTGAGCACACTTTAAATCAAAAAAGAATGGCATTTTAAGAATATTTTGTTTAATGTAATAGAAAAAAAAATCAGTCTTAGATAACACAGAAAAACTTTCTTATATTACGAGTTATATAATTACTTAGCTCAGTTTTTTACATATATTAGTTTTCATATTGGTACATTTAATTATTATTGATAATTTTATCAAAATTTATCATAAAAATAAGTTCTCCTTTGCGGGGAATCGAACCCGGCCTCTCTCCATTCTTTTTCAAAGCCATTTTCTCAGGAACTAGATTATTCCCGGGAAAACGGCTTATATCGTTAAATTCGTATATTTAAATGGACTACATTTTAGAATTTTTTAATCAAAATCATTAGAACTGCTTTCTGGGGGTTAGCACCCATAAATTTAGAGCTAAAATTCATAGCGCGATATCTACCTCGGGGCAGGATTTTTTCTGATCATGTATGCCAAATTTCAAAATCGGCCCAGTAGTTTAGGTACAAAGAGTCTCCACATAGACAAACGATAGACATTCTATTTTTTGGGCTCAGGGGACCTAAGAACTTGTAAATTCATCAAAATCTCAAAATCAAATATTCGCGGCATCACAATGCTTTTTCTTTATATGAGAACGTAAAAAAAATGTTGAAATGAATAATAATTCAAGGTGCAATTGGCACAAGAATCGACACATTGAAAGAATGAAGAATATCAAGACAATGAAAAGTGTGGATATCTAAGATCAGTCAAAAATAACCATCTATGTCGGGGATTTACCATTCTTGATTCTACCTTGAAAAAAAAAAAAAATCCGAAATAGGTAGGTAGGTACATATGGGTAAATCTAGAACTTGAAATTTTTCTTTGATTGATGCTCGAAATCTTCAATTTTTATTTTTACTTTTGAACGATGCACACTATCCTCAATTTTGAAGTTAAGCATAGACTGCAATGTTTTCTTTTTATCTAGTTTGTCCACTCGAATAAAATACGATAAAATCTAATATAAATAGGAAGGAATAATAAAGTAAAGCTATTTTAAACTGACATATACGCTTAAAACAAAATACACCAGTCTAAAACATGAAAACACATAAGTTGGTTCAAATTTAGGTCGAGGTAATAAAATTTTCTTGTCGGAAAACTAACTAAAAGCTTAGTTAGTTAGCTAAAAGTCAAACTTAAATCGGCATGGAAAATTATGTTGAAAATAGAAATAGCGACCTAATTTTTCCCAAACCAAAATACCTTATTGCCTTTTAACCATTTAACCATAAAATTGAAGATTGACTTTAATAGAGAAGTAAATTTAGTTTTTATGATTGACCGAGATCGGTATCGTTATTGATTTAAAAGGTATAGGTACTTTTTGACTGAATGTAATAATGTAAATATGTAAGACTTGTTCCAGTTTAAACAGTGAATTCTATTTATATATCGATGTATCTTCACTCTGGCCAAAGATATTTTAAGAACTTTCATAAAACTTTGACAAGATGAAGACAGTCCCTTTATCTCTTTCCAAAACCATGTCAATCATTAAATTTTGTCATCTCTAAATTCTACTGGGTGTTCTGTCAAGTTATTAATAACATACAAGAAATAAAATGTAGAAAAGAAAATCCTTTATTTCTGAAGAATCTGCTAATTAATCTTACTTTTCTTCTGATAATATCTCAAATGTATATAATTAATGTAGAACATCTGTGCATTTATGAATGACTTTGTCTTCAAAGCTTTGATAAATACTTCTGTTAATTAATGTGGCACATAGCTTCCATGCGTACTATAATTAGACTAATGGTCACAAATGAATGAAATAAAGTATAATCAAATATAGATTTCAAAATATGATTATTACTTAAAAAATTTGGTTGTGGGCATGCGCTATTGAAAGAATGTGTGAAGGTTGAAATTATTATGGAAATAATTACAATGAAATAATTAGAATTGGTTAATTATGGACTAATTAATTAATTGGTTAATTATGGACCCTAGTTATTAATTATGGGCTTAATATGAACGTCATAACAATTCCAATTCTACTGATTCTGAGTAAATTCGCATTTTATGTGTGACTAAAATTAACCCATGCTTATATGCTAATTATAAAAATCAAACTTGTAAATATATTTCAATTATTGAAGGGGTTCTTCATTTTTTTTTTTTTTTTTTTTACAAAATAGATTCTTAAAATGAGGGAGCGTCCTAAATTCGATAGCATCATATATTCGATGCAGATACGGTAATATGGGACCATATGTGACTATATACAAATTACAAATAACAAATACAGGACTTGCGGTTATATTTTAAAAAATAGGTTTTTTCAAAATTTTGGCGGACAAAGAAACAGACTAACAATTACGAGACAAAAAAGTTGTAGTAAAATCGTTAAAAAAAAAAAAAAAAAAAAAATCTTTTGTATATTCTAGACTCTATACTATATTTCATTAAATTTTAGGTTAAGTTTACTTCTCACTTACTTTAGTGAATGAGTATATTTTATCTTAATTTTTAGTTTAACAGTTCGTCTCAAAATATATTTAATACAATGTATATCCCTGAAAACATCTTTAAGCAAATAAATTATTATAAAAAGATGAAGATAAAAATTTCACTGCAAAAAGAGGGAAGTAAGAATATAAGTAAATAAATTTATAAAAAAGTTGCTCATTATTTTCTTTCCCAATAAACTTTTTAACAACCTTTTGTTTTGCAAAGAAAAGAAATTAATTTTGTTAATATTACTTCATTCCTAACCTTAGAACTTCTTGTTTAAGAATCACATTAAAAAAATTAAAAATGTACATAAAATAAAAAGAAAATTCTGTCCGAGAATACTCAGACAAACTTCTTCATAATATAATAGATCACAATACGTCGCGTCAGAGAGGTTACGTAAAGGTGACAAAGGTTGCTGTGACGTCATGCGTCCTCCACAAATTTTTCGTCAGGTTATCCTATCTGGCTCATAATATACCATTATTTACTAGTGTTCTGTATGCATTTCATAGTTTTTTCCTCTTTTTATTCTATTATAAGCTTTTTTAACCGTTTTTAACCTTATCATATATTAGTATCATTATTAATAAGTCAACAAAAGTATACATTATAGATGATAAAACAAATAATTCTCCAAATAAGTTGTAAAATAACTTACTTACGGATGTGCTCTTTTTACTCTATAATGCTTTTTTAACTGTTTAGTAACATTATTAATAAGCCAACAAATGTATACATTATAGGTAATAAAACGAATAATTCTCACAAATAACTCAAATAAAATGTAAAATAACTTACTTATAGATGTGCTCTTTTTACTCAATTAAAAGCTTTTTTAACTGTTTTTAACCTTATCACGTATCAGTAACATCATTAATAAGCCAATAAATGTATACATTATTGATGATAAAACACATAATTGATTAAAAAATAATAATAAAGTAAAATAGCACTGATAAACCCAGTCCTACATTCAATATTATGAGCCAGCTAACCTAACAACACACACTATTTTACGTAAGTGACGTCACTCTCCCCCGGTGTATTACTTGGTCTTGTGTTTTCCATTTTTTAGTTTTCGTAGGTTCTTTTTTAATTAGTACTGAACACAATATTAAAATGTATCATAAAAATAACTTTTCCTTGGCGGGGAATCGAACTCGGACTCTCTCCGTCCGCGTTCAAAGCAATTTTCTTAGGGACAAGATTTTTCCCGGGAAATCAGCTTATATCATTAGATTCGAATTTAAATGGACTACATTTCAGAATTTTTTATTCAAAATCGTCGGGAACCTATTTCAACAAATAATTTGTTTCACATTTTCACAAATAAAAGGGGGGCAGCTCCCACAAATTTAGAGTTAAAATTCACTTTAAGAGTTCACCTCAGGGTACTTTTTTCTTAACATGTATTACAAATTTCGTCAAAATCAGCCAAAAATTTTAGGCTCCACTTCACGCAACACCTACGACAGTTGACAGACAGACATTTTTTTAAAAAACACTTTTTTGGACTCAAAACGTGTAAATTCATTAAATTCCAAACTTGAATTTTCGCGCCATCACAATATGTACAATAAAGAACTATTTGAATGTAAGACACGATAGAGAAAAGCTCTCAAAAACCAGTCATTAACTAATAGTATAATAATTGTAGAGTTATTGCTACAACTGTTTTTCTAAAAAAAAATAGAGTACAGTATGTTTAACTGTTTGATTACAGGTTGTAAAGAGTTTTTAACAATTAGCACAGCGTAGATAAGAGCTGCAAGTTTGCTTGTGTAGTAGTACATACATAGATAAGAGCTGTAAGTTGTCTTGTGTAGTAGTAGATACTAACTCCTGTAATAAATACCTCAAATAGATAACAATGTTCTCAACTCATACCAGAGACGTAACTAGACCTGCTCAAGCCCATGTGCTAGATTTTTTGAGGCCCCCCTCCAAGGTGGCTAAATATTGTTGTTTCCTCATTTTTTAGAACATACACAAGGTTTTTAAGAAATTGCAACAATATTATTACTTTATAAACATGGGTCATGTCAAAACAAATAAAATAATTTGCAAATTTTACCTAACTAACTTTCCATACGGCAAAATTTGCTGAAAACTAATTAAATTGTGCTAAAAGTATTAAAATAATGCATTGTCATCGTGTTCTGTGCTATCCTAAAAGTTTCAAAGGTCTAGTTACTCAGGAAGTTAATTAAAAATCGATTGCAAGATTTGTACTAAAAAAAATAATAATAAATAAATTACAAACAAACAAAAAAGGAAGCAAGCTAATAAAAACGTAGTAAAATAAAGTAAATAATTACGAAGTCTACTATTTTCTTGAGAATGTAACCCCAGAATTACCTCTAGTTTAGCATCTACTATCAACCCGACAATTGGATTGATAAATTTACTTAATTTTTTTTTACAAAAGCTAATAGTGGTATTATTGTGCATAAACAAAGCTCTCGCCTGTTTTCACTCCCGCAGAACCATTCTGCTGTAAGGCCATACACGATCAAACGTTTTGCGCAAACCTGATGTCGGGTAAATTTAGGCCATAGACGTCTAACATCATGTTTGCGCAAACTCCAAACAGCCCCATACACGGTCAAAATGTTTCACCGTGTATGGGGGCCTTAACAGAGCGGCGCATTCCAAAATTATATGATGCAGTATATTATCAAAGATCTCTTGATGACAAAATTTACAAAGAGAATTGTCATCAATTAAAGTTGGTATAAAATTGTATTTTCCAAAGAGCCTGATTTGGGAAACTGCTCTGATAAAGAATATCAGTGTTTTGAAAGATATATAGCCCTGGGTCCAAGGTAGAAGGGAACATAAAGCAACTTCTTCAAGGACTTAAGTTCCACTTCTAATGCGTGTGAGTCTCACGCATATTTTGTTTGATGCATGGATTTCCTTTTGTTTTGAGTGTGTTAGGGGGGGGGGGGTACATTATGTTACTTCTTTAGATTGTTACTCCCTTGTGTGTTTTTAAAATATAGGTACATGACGAACTAAATAACTATTAAGACAAAGTGATGTTTAGTCCAATGTACTTTAAGGCAAAGGAATATCACACTTCTGTGTTTATAAGGAGAGTAACAGTCTAAAGAAGAACATTCTGTACACCTTCTTTAGATTGTTACTCCCCTCTGTTTCCTTTATAAAGGGGAGTAACAGTGTAAAGAAGAACATTCTGTACACCTTCTTTAGATTGTTACTCCCCTCTGTTGTCTTTGTTAGGGGAGTAACAATCTAAAGAATTGCCGGTAATATTTATACTTCAATCACTATGATTCATTACGTAGAGCCCACGAATAAAGTTGGGCTTTTTGGGTTTTGTTTTTACATTCTTTGGCAAGGATATCATTTCTTTACGGATGCCTCCAATCCTACAGTCTGTCCCAAACGAGATTAAGTGCGTTAACAACGTAGGAAAATCCAATGAGAGCTCAAGATTTGCCCTCTGGATAACCATATAAGAAGGTCAATGTAGTGACTTTATTTTTTCCCTCAGAGATTGGACTATCTGTGTCACTCGATTTCCCACGCTGTCAACGCACTAACTCTCGTTTGGCACAGACTATAAATCTTCCCTATGAATGTCAATCTTCTATACAAATTGCTTTCTTGAACAGTTCAATGTTACTAGCGCATTCTGTGTTAATATTTAAACTAGATGTGCAATGCGATGGGAGGTAGCGTAGCCGCGGCGGGTAAACCACCTCTGCTCTGCCATCACTGAATCATTGAGTGGAACGAGATGGGGTTCGATTCCTCGGCGTGACACTCTGATTTATATGGCTCACTATTGATCACATCATACTCGCTTCGGCGGAACAATGTACATATGTATGATGTGTGAAGTGGCTGCAACTCTCTACCGCGGGGCGTACAAAGGGCCTAAGTAATGGCCTAATTGCAACGAATTGTAATTGGTTCGAACATGTGGTTCGTCCTACCCGTTCTAGTAGGAAGTACTAGACTACTACTAGATGTGCAATGCAGTATTCTGCTTGCAATATTGAGCTGAGCATGCATTTTAATCCTAAGCAATAAACATTTTTATTTATAAACAGCTGAAATCGGATAAAAAAACAGTCATATTTCTAATTTTTAATTAAACAGCATTGTTAACCTGTTTTTCTATTATATTTGTTTTTATTTTTTACCGGATCGGTTCTGCCGTTTTGGAGGAAACTTTTGTATTCCGTACCCGGTACTCCTGTGCACCAATTGGGGCCATTTCAGATTTATAACTTCCTGTGGTTAGCCACATTGACTGCGCTGAATTTTGTGTGGATCAGGTCAGCCGTTTAGGAGGAAACTTTCGTACCTCGTACCCTTGTGTACCAATTTGGAACATTTTAGATTTTACCTTTCTGTGATTGGTCTTATTGACCGTGCCGAATTTTGTTCGGATCGGTTCACCCGTTCAGGAGGAGCATTTCTTTTGGATTACAAACAAATGCAAAGTGTAGTATAAGAGCTTCGCTTCGCTCAGCTCAATTATAATATTTAACTTTTCTTAACATTTATCAAGAAAATACCAATTTGTGGTTTTGGTTATCCAACTTTATATTACAAAATGTTTTTTTTAGAGCAAAAAGAACATCTATCTTTACCACTAATTACTACTAGCAGAATGATTAGAGTGAAGATGATTAATGGCAAGATGCCACTAAAAAAGATAAAATAGAAAAACAAAAAACTACAAATGTTCTCATTATATTACAATTCTTTACATTAAATTAATATTTAATTTGGACGCAATCCAAATTGAACTTAACGTATGCTTTCCACACCGGAATTATATCAAACACGACCAAGCAGTCAAACTGATGATGTCGCCAAACTCTCAAATAATTTACTGCTGCCAATTTTACTATTTTTTTGTGTTAGGTTTTATTTTATTTTATTTTTTTTTATAAATGTAGAAATGTGTTCAATTTGTTTGGATTCAGAAAAAAAACTATTTAAAATCGTCCTCATGTCTATAATCAATTTTAATATTTATATTTTGGCACACGTTCAATATGAAAGTATATTTAAAGGTACGAAATACGCTTTAGTGGTAATTCTGTAAAAGAAATTGTCGGCAGAGTACAATAAACATCTTAAACTTTTTTTTAACACTTACAGTACGTATGAATTATTTATATTAAGTTAAGTTTTTTTGTAGGGTTTCGTTGAAAAAACCAAAAAAGAAACCCTTATAGTTTCATTCCTGTGTCTGTCTTTTTGTCTCTCTGTCTGTCTGTCTGTCACTCTGTACGGTTCCAATAACTTTTGAACCAAAAGAGATAAAAACATGTAACTTTCCAGTATTGAAGATCGTTTTGACGTACACATAGGAAAAAGATAGCGAACTCAAAATTATCAGCTGTTCAAATTCAATATAGCAGATAATTCACGTCAAGCGAAAAAAATACATTTTTAAAATTTTGAGTGGGATCTTTTATATAATCGAGTAGTGTCCCAACAACGACAACGACAACAACGACTCACCTCTAAATGATTTATAACGTTAAAAATTAATGTGCCATAAGCTGGGATCGAACCCGGGGCTACTGGATGTAAGCCCGATACTAAATCATTTGCGCCATACCTATGTAACGAATTTCGGAGCACAAAACTTCCTATTTAAATGTTTTAATAACTGCACAAAAACTTACTATGTATTTAAACAGTAAATATCTCTTTAAATATCTATTTTAATTATAACTAATTATCTCTCAGCTCTTTTTCTCAACCATATTTATTATTCTGCCCGTTACCGCGGGCCTAACGGCTAGTATCAAATAAAAGATATTGAAGCGTAGATTACAAAATATACGACACTTGTAGAAAGTTGTTAATTTTCCATGCCATTTTGTCAAATACCAAAACTTTAGTTTCACTCCCCCCCCCCCACCTTATACTACCTAATTTCACGTACACAATACCAACGAAACCCTTTTTACGTGAGACTACACACAACCAATTTATTTCATCAAACCATTACTGCCTGCCGATTACAGTGACACATAGATACACACTACACACACTCTTGCTGTGGTCGTAACAAAGTTCTTTCAAATAAGCCATTAAGGAGTTTTACTGTAAACAGATATCTTCCACCTTATACCAGAATAGTTAAAGAGCAAATTCACATTTATGAGAAATAGAATTTTAGAATTATTAGTGACCTACAGCAACATTGTCCAAGGCTAATTAGTGTGATTATTTTTTCATATGACGCCCCCTCTATGATATTGCACATTCATATCTAAAATAGTGTTAATGCAATATGCATTTAAAATACACGAGCATCCCTCGTTGCGACTTCGCCCACACTATTGGTAAATATAGAACTCAGTAGAAATAAAAACTTTGCATTTTCAGAGGAATGTCCTTTTGTATAATCGAGAGGTGTCTCAACTACACACCATTAAATGATTTGTTATAGCTAAGCTAAGGCAACAACATTTATTCCAATAAAGATAAATGTTTGTTTTAATTTGTCGGTCTTTAAATAGATATAATAACTTATCTATAATAACCTATCTACAGTCTATAAGATTAGAGTTGGCACAATCGAAGGTGGAAAACAACAAATGTGGAGGTAGTTTTGGGGTTATAAAAAGGGAAAATCGGTGTTGCCATGTTATATTTTTTTTTGTGGAACAGGGGTAGAGTAGAGAATTTTTTTTCTGAAGTTGCATTCAACATGGGGGACCAATAAAATTGTTTCCCTCAAAATTGTCCCGCCTTTTGATTGTGCCAACTCTAATCTTATAGACTGTAAATTAATTTGCTTAGTTTTACACCAAGGAATTTTTTGGTTTTTATTCTACCACATGGTAAAAATTTAAACAGGTTTTTATGATTTACCCGTCCTTAAAAGTCCAATGTACTTAAGGCTCTACCGCCCTTTGAGGTTAGGAAAAACAGTAAAATTAATATAATACTGGTTCTAAGCAAGATATAAAAAATCTAATCACAGGCTTCATTCACAATTTTAATGCTGCACAATTTGAGCCTAATTTCAACATCCTATGATGAATAGTACAGGCGCCATTTTAATACTACGAGTTTTATAGTTTTATTGAAATGACGCCTGTACTATTTATCATAGGAAGTTGAAATAGGGCTCAAATTGTGCAGAATTAAAATTAGGAATGAAGTCTGTAATTAGATTTTTGATATCTTTCTTAGAACCAATAAAATTTTCATTTTAATGATTTTTTTCAATTTTTTTCTACCCTCAAAGAGCGGTAGAGCCTTAATTCATTCATTTCATTCAGCATGTGCAAATAAAAATTGATATCCTACTACCACTATATGAACTAGCAATGTATGCAGTTCATTCCTCTTCAAAAAGTTTACCCGATTTGTTTTTGGAAATAATTTTTTTTTTAAGTCGCTACATTTTTAAAATGTTTGGGTAGGCACTATACATATTTATGTCAAATTTCAAATTTATCGGACAAAAGGTGTAGCCGTGACAGCAGACAAACGGGAAGGACGAACAGACAGACACACGCAGGAAAATAATAGCAGTCCAATAGCCAATAGTTTGCGATCAAAATCTGTGACTAAAGTGGCCCTAAACTAAACATTAAAGTTAACTATCTAAGACCAAACACGATTCTTTTCGTCCTATTTCTTACATGCGTCTGATACTGAAGGGTTTGGCATGTTTATAGTGTAAGTAAACTGAGCTATTAAACCCTAGACCGGGCCCTTTCTATCGACCAGTATTGACCCTTAAGAAACTTACAGCCTAACATCACATAGTCGAGTTGGAGCCCTCTATAACTCTTCTATGTCCGAACACTTCACCATTCATCTTACTCAGATAAATTAATTCACCTTATCTCAAAACAGCTAAAGCTATCCGTTTTAATAAACTTCTTTACCGAATATGTAAACTACTTAACCGACAGCAAATCCTTTGAATGACTATTAATTTTTTTGTTATCCCAACTAAACTTCCTAATCTATTCGACTATCTTCAAGTTCATTATAGATAAGTAATTTGTAAAATTCCTGCAATTTATTGAATCTAAAAGTTGATCTAATTAAAGATCTGAAGATATCAAGGACATGTCTCTCTTCCTGCTCCTTAAAAGATAAATTTTGTCATTTTCGGAAATTTATTATTTATTTAACATTTGGGTTGGGGCAACACTGGCTGTTCGGATCAACACAGCTGTTTCGGCCCATAGGAGATAGACTCTGATATGGGTACCGAGAGGGAACCAAACACTCCAGAGGAGAGAATCCCTGTAAGAACGCTAAAGCCGGGAGAAAATAAGGCGTATAAAATGTAATAAAAAAATAAAATAACAATGTAAAATTATATGTATAATAAA
>KZ653460.1:16169-29100 GCA_001010745.2 Gerris buenoi
AAATAGTACAGGTAAAATAGACCCAAAAACCACTAAATAAATGACAAAATTTGTACATTCATGAAACTTTGCTCATACCTTCATATTGGCAGTGAAAATGAAAATCTGCTGCGTCCGTAACAATTTAGGGGGTGTTTTTTTTAGCTTTTTACCAAATATCTCGAAAAGTATTGACATTAGGTGAATTATGGTTATTAACAAATTTGTTCTTCATTAAATTTCCAATTTAAAATTTGGAAGGGGGTGTAAAAATCTATGGAATAATAAATAGAGTGTTTGGCTTAAGGTCAAGAAATCCCTTGTAAAAGAGTTCTTTTACCCCCTAATCCTACTTTATTTTTTATCACCTAATTTTGAGAGCTTGTAACTCAAAAAAGGACCATTTTCATTTGAAATATAATGAAAAACAAATGCGTACATAACCACAATTGGAGTAATGTCATGTTTTTGGGATTTTTTGCTAAGTTATATCCTAATTTGACTGGACTGGAGTGGTTTAGGTTTATCTCTTAAAAAAACCAATTCCCATTTTTTTGTTTTTTTTACAACTGCAAGAGAACTATTTCGTCTACAGGCTTCGAATAAAAGCCAATTAAATTTACTACAACTTAATTGCTTATATGACTTTTCTTGTAGAGTAGAGGTTTTATGCCGATATTCGCCCCTAAACGAGAACAATACTTAAATTTTCATTTTTTGGGAAACATTGGCAATTTTCGCAGGGTCATATCTCGGTAACTATTATACGTATAGAGTTGTAGTTGGACATAGAACGAAGCCAATTATCTTTACTACAATTCATTCCTTACGACTTTTCTCGTAGGTTAATGGTTTTACGCCGATATTCACCCCGAAAAGAAAGAAAACTTAAAAATTGTGCCACATCTTGGTAACAATTGGACGTACAGAGTTGCCGGTGGACTTAAATTATTGTCAATTTATTGCACTGAAAACTAGTATACAAAATTAACATCGAAAAACGCATAGTTTACGAGGTATATAGCAACAACTGAATTTTTTTCATTTTTTGCAAATATTACAAAGAAACTTTGGGGGGCCTTTTGGGGAGAGATTTTTTTTTGGGGGGGGGAGTCTAGGAGTTGGGGGTATATAGAGGAATGAAAAATTTGGAAGGGGGAGTCACAAATCTATGGAAAAATAAATAGATTGTGGCTTTAGGTCTGAAAATCCTAATAAAAGTGTACATTAGCCCCCTTATCCAACTTTATTTTTTATTACCTAATTTTGAGCCCTTGTAACTCAAAAACAGTTGAGCTAAAAGAAAAATGTTAAAGGACTATTTTTATTGGAAATTTTCTGATTAACAATTTTTCTAATAACTAAAATTAGCGTACAACCAATAGAAACCGAGATATTCGCAAAAAACTGCTTTTTTTTTACCTTTGACCTTGAATAATTCGCTTAGCGTACAACATTTTGAAATGTACTTTCTGGATGTTATTTCTAGTGCTAAAATAGAGGTATTTGCAAAAAAAAATTTTCACCAGTATTTATTAAGAGGTTAAATCCTATTTTTACTGGACTATTGGGTAATAAATGTAGTTGTAGTGTATCACTTTTCTTAACTTCAGTCCTTAGATGCACAACGATGGGCATATGGTCAGAAAACTCCTGCATGTCCACCTTCATAGTCACCACCGAACTCGCCACCTCGCTGCTAATACACGCTATATCATTAACAGAGTTACCTTGACCCCCCATAAACGTTAATTCTCCATTTTCGTCTCCCCGAGTTCTCCCGTTCAACACTATCAAATCGTTTTCGGCACAAAACTCTAAAAAATCTTTTCCTTTTTTATCTGTCCTTTTATCTTTAGATTTCCTCGCTGCGTTCAAATTTCCCCAGTCTTCCAAAGATTCATCGTTTAACACCTGTTCATCCCCTATTCTTCTATTTAAATCCCCTATTAATAGAACATTATCTATTTCCCTCTCATTAAAGACATTAACTAACTTTACAAAATCCGATTGCCACTGATTACAGTTTAAGTATACTGGGCATATTCTAGTATGCATTTTGCCCTTACTATCTATAAATTCTACTAGTTTTAAATGTTCGATATTTCGCAATTTGCAGTCTTGGAAAAATTGCGAATTTTTGTTAAGCCCTACAGCGATTCCCCCACTCGGCCTACCAAACCGACTAACTCTCACCGCATGTTCCCAGGTGAATTTAAAATTATTTTGAAACATCCCTCCGAGATTACCTATTTCCACTTCCAGTAAATGTGTTTCAATAAGTATAATCACATCGAATTTAATTAAGTAGTTAAATAGATCTACATTACTTTGCTTAGACTTAAAACCATTAATATTGTAGGAAACTACTTTTAAAAGTTGAGTGGTCTCGTCGATAGATGACTTGGGATGAATAGAAGGTATTCCGTGCATTTGAGAGCGGTGATTGACAGTTTCGCATCTACTGCTTCGTGTATGCTCGCCCTTCGCTAGTCAGTCAGATGTAGTGGGTTGGTTCGCCTCCTCTTCTTCATTGACAAAACTAGCGTCGAGGATCCTTGCAAGTCGGGTAATTATCTTATTTCACTTAATTTCGATAAACCGTCTCCTTTTCTCCAGTTTAGATCTCCATTTTGTGAAATTCTGAACTTTTCTTTTTCTATAAGTAAAAAGTCGTGACGCACCGAGACTCTAGCGCTATTATTTACACTTAACACTCCTTTACGTATAGCGAACAGCTTCTTTCTTTTTATTTGTGTGTTACTGCTATAATCTCTGTGTACGATGTACCCGGTTCCCTTTAGTTTTTTACAATTACGAGTAATTTTTAAAATTTCATCCTTGTCTTTAAAGGTAACNATATAAATTTTATATGTCTATTTTATATAATATATAAAAATGATGTTTCAGGCAAGTCTATGCCCCGGAGAGGGGCGAAATATAGCCACTTCAAAACATGAAAAACTGAGTATGTTTTATTATTAAAAAAAAACCCTTGAAGACCCCCGTCTGTGAACTTCAAATTTAAAATTGGAATTTTAGATCGGGGAGAAAATCAAACTTCATCTATTTAATGAGACAATCATTTATATTTATTTAGGTTGTCCCCTTTACTTATTTGAAATTTTCTTCTCTTTTGTGTCAATAGGTTTTTTTTTTTTTAATTAAAAATGAAATAAAATAAAACTACCTCATTTCAATTGGCTATATTTCACTCCACATTGGAACATTATCAAACCTTTAATAAATTGACAAAATTAGAAATACAGATCTTTTTACAATAATATTTTACTTAACTAATATAAATGTAGGTACCATATAGAATTATTGAGAATTCTTCATTTGTCAATAACAATTTGTTAAAAAAGTCAAAACTATTACTAAAAAGTAAACCGTCAAATAATCTAAGGAGTGAGTCACTTCACTCGCTGGGTTTTGTTCCATGACTGACCTTATATTGAGAAAAGTAACATTGTTATCAATTGTAAATGAACCTAGGTTCATTTCCAACAAGCTATACAGTTTATCTATTTATGCATTAAAAAACTACTATATACTATTAATACTAAATCATTTGCTATTAACATCCTCCATTCACCCATCAGTAACCAAACATAAATAATTTTAAATTAAATGGTCATTTTAAATTAAAAATCTAAATTATCACAATAATATTATATAAAAAACAAACAAAAACAGTACATCAAGTAATAATAATTATTATATTAACAGAGATCCATAACAACCAAAATAAGAACTTAACAGATGTTTGTAAAAATATAATATTCACTATCATAACAATACTATTTCAACATTGACAGATTCATAAATTATTCTCTAACAAATAAAATTAATTATAATTAAGTAAAAATAATTTTAAAAATGAAATAACATTATTATTTTACAAGCATGTTTAAGAAATCCTTAAATTTTCGATTCCAAGTTTAATGTTTTAAAAATTCCTGAGTAAAATTGGTTTAGTTCCTTTGTGTCAGTTTTATAATTAATTTTATTAGGACAACTTGATATAAATGCTGATTCTAATAATTTTCTTTATGATTATTGCTTTCTTTATCAAGTATTTTGGCATTATTAAAGTCTGATACATGATTAAGTTCTATTGCATGAGAGGCCAGAGCAGTATTATTATTTTTATTTCTAACATCTCCATCATGCTGTTTCATTCTGTTTTTAAATGTTTGCCGAGACTCTCCAATATATTTTTTATCCAATATATTTTTTATTTGAGCATGGGACGACATAATATATAAACCCCATTTCTTGGTCCTTTGTCTTTAAGTTTGCTAAAAATCTATTTTTAATTTTATTAATCGGTTTCACCCCAAACTTAATATCAGAACAATCAAATTGTTTGAATGTCCCTGCAACATTTTCAGTGAGCCCTTTTATACAGGTTAATGAATGTTACTTATGTGTAATTTGATTTTCTTGGTCATCTACATTGCTAGAGCAATCTATTGGTTTTATTGCTGTGTACCATAGTTTTTTAATTAATTTTATAGGATACATGTTTTTAATTAATTTGTCATAAATAATTTTTTTACTATAAGTAGGTGAATTGGGTTGTGTTAGAGTTATGGATTTTTTAATAAGGTTATAAGCAGCTTTTTCTTTTGAGTGAAAGGGTGTAAAAAGTGAAAATTCATAAAATTTTTCTTTTTTATTTCTTTCTCAAACCATTTTGTTGAAAGTTTTCCTTCTTTATTCCTAATAACTGTGATATCTAAGTAATTTAATGAATTATGTTCCTCTGTTTCTATTGTAAATTTTATATAACTATTATAATCGTTAAATTCTTTTTAAAAAAATAGAACAATCAGCCTTTTTTATAATTACAAATAAGTCGTCAATGTATTTGCTAATGAATTTTGGTTTAAATGAATAATTGCTTAAGACTTTTGATAGTAAGAAATTTACATAAATACCGCTTAGATTTACTGACATTCTCTTACGCATTTATTACGCTTGGGTTTTTCATCGGTTGAGATAAATTTCTTTTTAAGTAATTTCTGTAAAAGCTGTTGATATTCCTTTTGTATTTCTTTAAGTTTATCCTCTTGGTTACATCTTACTTTTCTATATATTTGATATATTGTATAAACTACCTATATTTGTTTTAGATTTATTTTTGTAAAGATTTTGAAAATTCATAATGTTTTTTATTAAGTGACTGCGTAATGCATTGGTATGCTTTTCACTAGTTTTGGAAGTTCTTAAAATATTTTCTATATCAACTATAAGCTTTAGGATGATAATGAAAATCAATAGATGACCATGAAAATTAAATTACACATAAGTACCATTCATTAACCTATATAAAAGGGCTCACTGAAAATGTTGCAGGGACATTCAAACAATTTGATTGTTCTGATATTAAGTTTGGGATGAAACCGTTAATTAAATTAAAAATAGATTTTTTAGCAAACTTAAAGACAAAGTTCCAAAGGACCAAGAAATGGGTTTTATATATTATGTCGTCCCATGCTCAAATTGTGATAAAAATATATTGGAGAGTCTCGGCAAACTTTTAAAAACAGAATGAAACAGCATAATGGAGATGTTAGGAATAAAAATAATAATACTGCTCTGGCCTCTCATGCAATAGAACTTAATCATGTACCAGACTTTAATAATGCCAAAATACTTGATAAAGTAATTGATAAACTTCAAGGAGTATTGCGGTAAAAAGCGTAGTATTTGAGAATTGTAAGGATAAACGTCCAAAATGGTAGTTTTTTAAAAAAAAATTGCGAATATCTCGAAAACGAAGAGCTTTTTCGGGGTCTATGTTCATATTCAATCCACTATAATTCCAAAACTAGTCCGTTGATCTTAAACTTTAATTATACCATTTAAAAGCTTATAAAATGCACAAGTTTTTCCTGAAAACGCCACACTTCTAACATTCCTTAATTAGGAGTAATACGCTCAGGAATTTCGTGGTCGAATTTTAAAAAATCCAAATTTTCAAATGTAACCGAACTTAAAAGACTCTTAGCAGCTGATAATTTTAAAATAAATTAATAGTTCTGAAAGGGTTTATATGCTCTTTAATATTGGTATTTAGTCCAATTTCTCTGTCTCATTTAGTTTTTGAGATATTATGCATTTTAAAGCACTTTAAAAAAAGAAATAAATCGATATCTCTAGAACTATTGAGATATGGGCATATGCTTGCTCGACATTTTTTTGTAGCATTTGACCCATAGTATCCGTCAGTTTCTTTATGACATTCTTTCGCGGGTCACCCTGTTTATATATAATTTTTGTGTAAATTGGCTGTAGGGTACCCTTTTATTAACTTATTGTCTTAAAGAGTGGATCCTTTAGGGTAAATCGAAAAAACAAAAAACTACATCAGTTTTTTAGTCGGCAACGTTTCGGCCTAGCCGGCCATTCTCAAGCCTANTTTTTCATCGGTTGAGATAAATTTCTTTTTAAGTAATTTCTGTAAAAGCTGTTGATATTCCTTTTGTATTTCTTTAAGTTTATCCTCTTGGTTACATCTTACTTTTCTATATATTTGATATATTGTATAAACTACCTATATTTGTTTTAGATTTATTTTTGTAAAGATTTTGAAAATTCATAATGTTTTTTATTAAGTGACTGCGTAATGCATTGGTATGCTTTTCACTAGTTTTGGAAGTTCTTAAAATATTTTCTATATCAACTATAAGCTTTAGGATGATAATGAAAATCAATAGATGACCATGAAAATTAAATTACACATAAGTACCATTCATTAACCTATATAAAAGGGCTCACTGAAAATGTTGCAGGGACATTCAAACAATTTGATTGTTCTGATATTAAGTTTGGGATGAAACCGTTAATTAAATTAAAAATAGATTTTTTAGCAAACTTAAAGACAAAGTTCCAAAGGACCAAGAAATGGGTTTTATATATTATGTCGTCCCATGCTCAAATTGTGATAAACATATATTGGAGAGTCTCGGCAAACTTTTAAAAACAGAATGAAACAGCATAATGGAGATGTTAGGAATAAAAATAATAATACTGCTCTGGCCTCTCATGCAATAGAACTTAATCATGTACCAGACTTTAATAATGCCAAAATACTTGATAAAGTAATTGATAAACTTCAAGGAGTATTGCGGTAAAAAGCGTAGTATTTGAGAATTGTAAGGATAAACGTCCAAAATGGTAGTTTTTTTAAAAAAAATTGCGAATATCTCGAAAACGAAGAGCTTTTTCGGGGTCTATGTTCATATTCAATCCACTATAATTCCAAAACTAGTCCGTTGATCTTAAACTTTAATTATACCATTTAAAAGCTTATAAAATGCACAAGTTTTTCCTGAAAACGCCACACTTCTAACATCCCTTAATTAGGAGTAATACGCTCAGGAATTTCGTGGTCGAATTTTAAAAAATCCAAATTTTCAAATGTAACCGAACTTAAAAGACTCTTAGCAGCTGATAATTTTAAAATAAATTAATAGTTCTGAAAGGGTTTTTATGCTCTTTAATATTGGTATTTAGTCCAATTTCTCTGTCTCATTTAGTTTTTGAGATATTATGCATTTTAAAGCACTTTAAAAAAAGAAATAAATCGATATCTCTAGAACTATTGAGATATGGGCATATGCTTGCTCGACATTTTTTTGTAGCATTTGACCCATAGTATCCGTCAGTTTCTTTATGACATTCTTTCGCGGGTCACCCTGTTTATATATAATTTTTGTGTAAATTGGCTGTAGGGTACCCTTTTATTAACTTATTGTCTTAAAGAGTGGATCCTTTAGGGTAAATCGAAAAAACAAAAAACTACATCAGTTTTTTAGTCGGCAACGTTTCGGCCTAGCCGGCCATTCTCAAGCCTAAAAACAAATATTTATTTGATGTTAACCACAAATGAACGTAAAGATAATGAACATAATACATTATCAGCAATTAGTATCTTTAGAATATTAAAAACATTAAAACATTCTAGGTACCTTGTAGTTTTGCACTAGGGTAAGTGAGGTCAGTAATAAAAAATCTAAAAATCAGAACTATAAAGTTCTCTCGTCTCATACATACTGCTTCTACACATTACCACAGATTGACTTAATCTAATATAACACATTGCAACATAAAACACAAAATTTAACAATAAAAACAATGGTAACAATTTAAAAATCACAGGTTTAACTGACAAAAAACGTAAGGTAGTAGATAATGGGTTATCAGTCCCTTATCATTCCTGTTATCATACAGTGGTAAAATATTAGTAATAATTAATAAATAAAATTTGATATAAAATTAACATTAATTAGTATTTAATAGTTGTAATATAGTGGGTGATATAATTTTAAAACCATAAAAACTTTTAACATAAATAAAAGACAAAATTAAGGTAACATAGGTAATCAAGGAGGCAACTGACTGTATTATCGGCGGGAATTTTGATTTGATAGGTCTTGATATATCCCACTGTAATATTTATTCAGAGACCGGGAATCAGTTTTAATATTGACTGTTCTATCTGATTTAATGGCGATGTTCAGCGCCTCTATCATTTTCCTTCTATTAGATTTAGTCTCTCTCCCTAAAATCTTAGTCTCTTCAAAAAGAAACTTATGATTAGTGGCCATGGAGTGACTAGACAGAGCTGTATTGGTATTGCCTTTATTCTGGTCATATTTGTGTTGTTCAATCCTATTGTTGATAAGTTGATTGCTTTCACCGATATACGTTTTATTGCACTGGCCACAAGGTATTTCGTATATGGTGCCTATTGACTGTTCAAATGGAATTTTATCTTTTAAATTGTGATAAAGATTCTCAGTTTTATTAAGGGGTTTCAGTCCGAATTTGATCTCAGGGCAATCAAATTTACCCATAAGATGTTGTACCTTCTCTGACAACCCTTTTAGGTACGGCATACTGACATGTTTAGTGGGTCTACTTGTACTCATACCTGCAATGGTGTTGTCTTTATTATTATTGTAGTTAGGGTTTAAGTGTTTATACCAGTATTTATTAATAATGTTCTGGGGGTAAAAGTTATCTTTTAATTTTTTAAAAATTTTATTTTTAACTGTCTTCAAATGACCATGATCAGTCAACGAAATGGCCTTTTTGATTAGGTTGCTAGCTGTATTGATTTTTTGATGAGTGGGGTGACAGGATCTGAAATTTAGGAATCTATTGCTCTTACATTCTTTTTCAAACCATTTGGTTGACATAGAACCATTTTTATTTCTAATTACTGTTAAGTCTAGGAAATTTAGCATATTGTTGTTTTCGTATTCTATGGTGAATTTAAGTCTCGGATGAAAGTTATTAAGATGATTTAGTAATGGTTCTATTTCGGTGTTTGGGATAATGAGGAATAAATCATCAATGTATTTGACCATGAGTTTTTGAGAGAATTTATTATTGGTGGTGTTGAGAATATGATTCAGGACAATTCCGCTAACATTAACGGAAATGGCTCCCCCCATTGGGATCCCATGTTTTTGTGCATAAAACTTATTGTTGTATTTAAAAGTACCATTATTTAGAATGAGCTTCAGACATTCAACGTAGAGATTTTTATCTTTGATTGGTGTAAAGGGTAAAATTTGGTCCCAATTGTTTCTGACAATTTGATAGAAGATTTCCAATGGGACATTTGTAAAAAGTGACGTTACGTCAATTGATGGTAATTTCTTTCAGTTTCTGTTTAAGTATAAGTGAGTTGGATACATCATAATGGTTATTATTGTTGAGATGGTCTAAGGAAGGGTTCATAAATTTGGAGAATTTTTCAAGAGGAGCATTTATTTGGCTAATGATGGGCCTGAGTGGTAAGTTAGTTTTATGTGTTTTAGGTAGTCCGTATACTCTAGGGCAATACGTATTGTTATTATTAAGGGAAGCACGTTTTTGTTTATCGTTGTATTTGTTATTAAACAGTTTATTAATAATTGATTTGTATTCTTTTTTAATATTATCAGTGGGGTCAAATCTCAATGATCTATAAGTAAATTTATCATTTAATAATTCCTCCATTTTATTATTGTAGGTACTCTTATCTATGATCACGGTAGAGTTAGTTTTATCCGACTTTGTTATTATTATTTGTGGGTGTTCTAGAAGGAAGCGTTTAATGAGTTTGATATCTTGCAAGATTTGTTTTTCAAGACTCCCGTTCGGAAATTTTCGGTTATCATTCTTTTTTTGTAAATCTATAATTTTATTGATAATATGACTCCGGAGTGCGCTGATATGGTTCTCTGAGGTGTTAAGATTAAGTAAGAGAAGTTCCACATCGATAATAAAATCATTAATGTTTTTATTGTGGTTATTAGAAGGGGCACTGAAATTCGGTCCTAAGCTTAATAAATTAAAGATATTAATAGGGATATCAATATCACTGTAATTCTTGGTCCAACCTTGTTTATGTAAATTTAAGTAATCTGTAAGGTTTGGGTCATATCTTACTAGTTTATTGTGAGTGGAATTTCTATTGTTGATTTTATTGGAGTGTTTTAATTTAAGGATTTTATAGTATTGTGTGTGAAAGTCATTAAAAATAGATTTTAATTGAGCTAGTTTAGAGAAATTCATGTTGTTGATTTGATTCCAAAGTTTGTCATTTAATAATTGATTTTGTTTCTCTTTCCAATGAACATATTTAATTTCCGTTTTTAGTATTTTATGGCAAATATTATTAAAAAATCTGGCGTGATGTGTATTAATGAATTGATCATCGAACATGTTAGTGATGCCTTTCATATTATTGATTAAGTGTGCAGGGAAAATGTTGTTGTTCAAGTGGTAGTACAGGTAAGATTTTTTGGCTGATGTTTTGCTTATTTGGATGGTATTACGTTTAATATTCCAGATAATGGAATTAGTACTTTGGTTCATAAAACATTTCTTAATATTTTTGTCTAGGTAACGTATAAGTTCTTCTTCAGATTCAATGTTGTAGTTAACTTCTTCCATGACGTCAGAAAAGGTTGTTCAGACTGGTGACTCGGATCTTCCAGTGAATTAATGTGTAAATTGGCTGTAGGGTACCCTTTTATTAACTTATTGTCTTAAAGAGTGGATCCTTTAGGGTAAATCGAAAAAACAAAAAACTACCCCATCTACTAAAAAACCCATTATCTACTACCTTACGTTTTTTCAGTTAAACCTGTGATTTTTAAATTGTTACCATTGTTTTTATTGTTAAATTTTGTGTTTTATGTTGCAATGTGTTATATTAGATTAAGTCAATCTGTGGTAATGTGTAGAAGCAGTATGTATGAGACGAGAGAACTTTATAGTTCTGATTTTTAGATTTTTTATTACTGACCTCACTTACCCTAGTGCAAAACTACAAGGTACCTAGAATGTTTTAATGTTTTTAATATGCTAAAGATACTAATTGCTGATAATGTATTATGTTCATTATCTTTACGTTCATTTGTGGTTAACATCAAATAAATATTTGTTTTTAGGCTTGAGAATGGCCGGCTAGGCCGAAACGTTGCCGACTAAAAAACTGATGTAGTTTTTTGTTTTTTCGATTTACCCTAAAGGATCTACTCTTTAAGACAATATATAATTTTTATAAAATTGATTACATAGTTGTTGTTTTTTTTATTACATTTCATTTTTAATTAAAAAAAAACAACCTATTGACACAAAAGAGAAGAAAAAGAGACAACAATTTTTTTAATACAATTTTTTAGTAGAACCAACAAGGTCACCCCTATGGTGTGTTAAAGATCGTTAAAAACTATGTTAATAGTTTTTAAACAATAAACATATAAAAATAAAGTACTACAACGTTAATGTTAATATAACAATGAAGTACATGATATTATGCGAGGAAGCTATGTGCCAGACTAATTGGCAATCTATTTTATTTTTTATTATGTTAACAAAACTAAAATGTGTTGTAAATTATAATATATTTACTACTATTCATCAAATACATTTAGGTACTTTTACACTATACAGAAATATGCAAATAATAATCTATATTTTTTTAAATTTTACTAAGATCTCACATAAGCACGCGATAAGTAATTTCCAACATGGACCTCTAATTAATTTATTAAAGATAATAATTGTTTACACTTTAAACCAAAAGTTATGAAAACAATTTTCTGACCAAAACCATATCGAGTGAAACATCAAATCAAAGCTCTCAAACAGTACAATGCAATTATATTATAAAAATAAATGTTAGATAATACTGAAGAAGGTTACAATATAATATATACTAGTAGTTCTTCAATTTTTAAGTTTTTTTGGTAGTTTTCTTACTACCGAAAGATTAAATTTTTAAATAATTCAAATTACAATTATCAATAACTACGGGAGACATAAGTAGTTCTGTGAACTGTAGACCTCGCGACGTCAAAAAATTAAAAAAATCCTTCATATACGTCGATTGTATATAATGACTTCAAGAATAATTCCTGCCAAATTCGAACAAACATTCCTTCAAACTTTAGAAAAAAATATTTTTAATTCGATGAAATCAAATTTCAATGAAGACTCACATTTCGTTTCGGCTTTCTAAATAGTCGGAGAGTTAGTTACATTTAGTTAACAAGATTAAGAGACAGATTAACCAACAAAATTATTATCATCAATAAATAGTTAATTAATTGATTAAATATTAACAGATTATGGTATGGTCGTCAGAAATAAATAATCTGTGCAAGTTTCAGCTTGCTAGGAAATCAGGATTTAGGGAAATTTAGGTAACAAGATTTAGAGGCAAGTGGAAGTAAAATAAGATAAATACGAAGAAAGACTTACAGCAATAACAAATATTCTTAACTATTATGAAGTATACAAACATATTCTTGTCAGCGAAAGATAAAAAGAGACTTGTAGGTGATGAATAGTTAGCAATTATAAAAGAAAAATGGCAATGTTTATTGTGAAATAGTAAATAATATGTTGCGCGCGCCGCATATGTGCGCGCGCATCC
>KZ653460.1:43997-59954 GCA_001010745.2 Gerris buenoi
GGGGGGGGGGGGGGGGGCTGGGAAAAATCCCCATCTTTCCAGCACAAAAACCTGAGGATTTTTTTATGTTCCTGTTTCACAAAAACTTGATGAAACATACCCTCTATACTCTATAGGGTTGAGTCTAAACCTAATTATTGCACCTAGTAAGTTTGTTGTCAAATCTGGTCCTGCTACTAAATTTTCATTTAGAAATTCCTCTCGAAAGTAAGCTGAGCAATTAAACAATGATTTTACTTTATTTTATACTGATTTTACCTGGTTTTTTTGGATGGTATACATCATGATGCGGTATATACCAGCACTGCCCTTCTACTGCATCTGAATGGGAGGCAGGCTCCGCTTGACCCTTATCAAAAATCGCGTTCATAAATTTCACATAATCATTTCGATAAACTTCATTTTTCATGAACCTATTCTTTAATTGATTTAACCGCTTAATCACCAAAACCCTTGTTATCCGGTAATTTTGGACATTTGTTTTTAAATGGCAGGGGTAACTCATAGTACGAGTTTTCCATATGTCTTATCCCTTGTGTCAGACTATCAAAAAACTTCCTATCTTCCACAAATGGAACTTCACCGTGGTCGGATTTAATCTCTGGAAAATCTATATTTGCCAAGGGATTCATTATTTCCCTTTTAGATACTGTCTCGTCACATTGAACCCTTACCGATACCTTTCTGCTAGTCCCTGATAATTCTTTGTTTTGTCTAACTTTCCTTTTAGGACCTAAAACCCCCCATCCTAACACTGTTTTGACTCCATACGCATCTTGTCTGGAACCCTTTAGTATTTCTTGAGGACATAGCGCTTCCGGGCAATTATTTCCGATTAGTAACCCTAACTCTAATTTACTATTTACTGGTTTGATATGACCTTTTAACTTACAAGGTGTGAGTAGGCCTCGATAGCCTCTGGAGTTGGTATGTCGTTCATACTTCCCGGTATTTCCGGCCGAGTAAATAATTTACAGGGCAGCTCTAATTCCTCTTTCCTATCCATACTTTCGACTATGATTCCTTCAACCGTTTCACAATCGGTCATAATTCTATCTGAAAGAGTTCTAAGTTCTAATCGCGTATGTATTCCCTCTAGATTTAATACTTTCACTTAAAAAACACGTATCACTACCGTCATCCAGAAGCGCATAAGTTACTACCTTTTTACTGGGGTTACATTTACTATAGACTTTGACTGGTACGATGTGAGACATAGTCGCATAACATCCCACAGTTTCAGAATATTCCTTATCTAAATTATTATTATCCTTGTTAGATATAACTGACCGACTAACTGTCACCTTTTTATTGTCTTCTTCAGTCGGGGTTTCAATTGGAGTCTTTGTAGATTTAGGGTTTTTAGCCTGTATTAATTCGGAATCTTTCCTATGTAAACAGGTAGGATGTTTCCGTGGACATCTGTTACATTTTAATCTCATTTGACATCCTTTGGCATTATGCCCAAACACAAAACAGCCGTCAAACACGAAAAACATAGGTTATTACTCCGAATGAATTTAATTTTATTTTCATATAACAGCGTCTCAAATTCTCGACACTGTGGAAAATGATGTGTATTTGTTTTACAGTAAATACAAAATTCATGCATGTGTTAACGCAGCTAATTAAAGGGTTTTCTTGATCAGTTTCATCATCCTCAGCCTTTACAGAAAAACTATTACTATTTTTCGACTGTGGTTTAGCAAATTCTACGTTTGATTTACCTAATAGCTTTGATGGTAGTTTATAGACCGGGTTATTCATTCGTCTAATCTGGGATGCCAAAAAATCGAGACAAGTCTTCAATTGTTTCTCGCCCTGCTTTTTTCTCTATAAATTGAATCCATTTTTCTACTAATTTTATCGGAAGCTTACTTATAATTTTTTTGAAACACATTTTGGAATTAATTTCTTGAAGTGAGAAACTATCGAGAACCTGACTCGCCGTTTTAATAGAGTCGGATAGAGTAGTTAGGGCAGCTACGTCGTTCCAAGCTATTATGGGTCCTTCGGTTAACTTTTGGACCCAAGCTTCCGTAACAGCTAACCCGTTACCGAACCTTTCCTTTAACAATTCGACCAATCCCTCATACGACAATGACATTGCTTCTCCTTCTACAAAATTTCTAAGAAGCATTTTTCTAGAATGATTCGGTAATACCCCGTCTTCCAAGTGTACCCTAACTTCTTCTCTAAAAATAGGGAACTGCGCGCTATCACCGTTAAACTTATAATGTTGTAGGGTATTAATTAATTGTATCTTGGCTATTATGTAAGTTGGATCCGGAGGAGTATGAGTAATAATTTAGATTAGGATTAGGGGCTGGCTCTGACTTAATATGATAATTAGTATTAGGATTTAGATTACTATGACTAGTATTACCTGAAATATCACTTAATTCATCGACGTCTATTATGTCGTCTTTGAGTTTAGGAATCCCTTGTAAATTAAGCAACTTCTCAGAGAGCTGTGATTTAGCATTTTTTTAGTTCAGCTTCCGCCCTCTTAATCTCAGCCATATGCCTTTCCAACTCGTATTTATCAGAGCTCGCGGAGACTTTGCTTAATTTACTTGACACCTTACTTAACTTACTAACAGACTCAACGATAGATCGAGTGTCCCAATATTTCTTATCTGATCTAATCATTGAAAAACACTGGCACGAGAGGACGTACCTCCCTTTGATGTTACCAGAGGATCACCCACATTGATTCCTGCTTGAGAATGCTTCACCAGCTTACTATCTTCATTCCTTTCTATATTCTCTGAGTGAAGACTTCTGTGGATGCTGGGGAAATCTAGCGTGTCCTCTGCCAATGTTTCTTCTACTTGGTTGATAAAAGTCTCTAGATGCTCTACATAAGTTTCGATGTCTGAAATAACATGACTAAATTCCTTTTCTCGTCGATTGATAACCGCTGCCTCACTGAACCTCATCAGTTCGAATTTAAGTTCTTCTAATTAACTTTGTTTCACCTTATTCGGAGCTAATAAGGGATGGGACAGCCTTCTCCAGCAGGAACTTAGTCAAGGATTTCTTTCTTGAGTCTGCCTCTCTTGTTAACTTACGAAATAGACTCGTCTTTTCTTGAACTAAATTCGCAAACCCCTTTTCAGCGAGCACTCGATGACTTTTCAAGGACCGAGCTGAGCTCGCCTCAATATTAACTTTCTCCTTTGAATAGTCCAAACTTATAATGATATTGAATTATATTCTTCGATGAACCAAATTCTTTTACTGTCGCTGCCGTTGATCTTCAGCCTGGCAGCGCTAGAGTAACATGATATTAAACAAATCAATTACGAAGGCTTTTAATCTGTTTTATTCTTGTAAATGAATTTGTTACAACTATCTAAATGACAATGACTTTAACAACATAAATAAATAAATGAATAATTAAAAAATCTAAATAAATAAGACGTGACAGCCCACGAGAGGGGTGAAGGTGGCTGGTCGAGCTCCGGCCTTTATACACTACTATGACAACCTCCTTAAGTGTCCTTCAGGCCAATCTACAGCACGGTTCAGCTGCCACCTCCTTAAGAACTGGAGGTAGAAATTGGCCTGATACAAGAACCTTATGTATATAAGGGGCAAGTACGTGGATTGGGTATCACTGGTGGTACCCTATTCTGCTGTACTGACGGCTAATCGCCGAGGGCTTGTATTATTACAAGAAATATAAGAGCTTCTACACTACTCAGTTTCTGTACGAGAGACATGGTAGCTATAAAGGTGGAAAGCTGTCAGGTAGGTGATAAGGAGAATTTAATTATCGGCTCCCTATACCTTCCCTATGACTCGCCTGATCCTCCGCCTTCTTAGGATTTTATTAATCTGGTCAATTACGCAAGGAGTAACGGACTACTTCTCTTGGTAGGATGTGACACAAATGCCCACAACCCAGTGTGGGATAGTACAAACACAAATCCAAGAGGAAGAGCTCTGCTAGAGTACATAATGAGTGCTGAGCTATATATTCTCAACCGTGGAGCAGCCCAACTTACTTCACTGGGAGAGGGAAAGAGGTAATCGATATCTCACTCTGCACACAGGATATAATGAGCAGAGTATAATTGCAGAGAACTGGCAAGTGGACCTAGAAGACTCCTTGTCAGACCACCGACACATCCAGTTCTCCCTTGAAGACTCAGCTCCTCAAGTAGTGTTCTACAGGAATACTAGCTCAACAGACTGGATCTTCCCACCGATGAGAACCACTTTACCTCCTCCCCCGAAGAGGCTCTTAAACATCTGATGAAATCTCACTTAGTGGATTGTCAATTTACAGATGGCAGTAATTTAGGGCATCAAACTCGCACTATTCCTAGTGTGGACGACAGGGCAATAGCGGATGTCATCATTACTGAAAAAGTGAAATGGGCTGTCAACAGCTTTGCTCCTCTCAAGTCTCCAGGTCTTGATGAAATAAGGCCCAAAATGCTACAAGAAGGCATTGACTTGCTTCTGGAGGACCTAGTAAAGGTCCTAAGGAATTGTATAATCTATAGAACGATACCTAGCAGCTGGAGAGAGGTGAGAGAGGTTTTTATTCCCAAACAAGGGAAGCCCGATCTCACGCTAGTCAAGTCCTATCGACCTATAAGTCTCACCTTCTTCTTATTGAAGACTTTAGAAAGACTAATAGACCGATACATCAGAGATTGTATATCCAACATACTTAGTTTTCGGCAGTATGCTTATCTGGCGGGTAAATCCTGTGAGGCAGCCCTTCTTGAGATGAAAATTGAAGGAGCCCTAAATCACCAATCGTTAGCGTTGGGTCTATTTCTATACATTGAGGGAGCTTTTAACTGCGTTCCTGTCGACAAAGTACACCTTGCCGTTATTAACCATGGAGTCCATAAGACGGTGGCGGACTGGATCCGGTCGATGTTGGCTATGAGAGTAGCTGAGGCACAGAGAAACAACTGTAGAGTCAAGGCAGTGGTTAAACGAGGGTGCCCCCAAGGGGGAGTGTTATCACCTCTTTGATTGTAAGAACTCTCTTTTCACGGCACAGAACTACATGTTCTCTAGTGGAGAGATAACCTAAGATGCGCTGATGTGTTAAACCTTTTGTAAAATATGTTATTATATTGTATATTAAGATATACCTATTTTGAAAACAATTTTAAGTTTTGGTGATAGGTGACAGGAGAAGAATAAAGTCAAGCCTATTTTTTCTCCATATAACTACCAAGTTTAAGGAGAGAAGGTAAGCTATAAACTCATTTTACCAGTTACTTCCTAACTCAGCACTTCCTGGTCGTCCTTATGGACATTTGCGAGCCCCCAGATTCTGGGGGGCAGACTTTACAAACTGATTTAAAAAAAAAAAAAAAAAAAAAGTTTATTTACCAAAAATGACNTTTGGTTTCCGTGAAAGAGAAAGAAGTTGAAATATCTGGGCCTTACCAATACTTTCCGTGACCTTGTTGACCAGACTTCACCGGGAGCTGATCTATTTTCTGTTTTCTTGAACCTCACCAGGGTGCCAAGAATATTCAATTGAATATGTGCTTCTAGTTCACTTTTCTGTTACCAGGCTTCTATTTCTCTCTTCTGTTACCATTTAGCTTCTGCTACAACCACGCTCTGCTACCATTTAGCTTAGCTAGATTAAGAACAACTTCTTCCTCTTCGGATTCTTATACGGAAGTGAATTTATTTCTACATTTACTTTATAATGATAATAAATAACTTGCTAATCAAATTAAATTAAAAATATAAACATTCGAAGCTCGCTCCGCGACAACCTAGCAGCTGGAGAGAGGTGAGAGAGGTTTTTATTCCAAAACAAGGGAAACCCGATCTCACACTAGCCAAGTCCTATCGACCTATAAGTCTCACCTCCTTCTTATTGAAGACTTTAGAGAGACTAATAGACCGACACATCAGAGATTCCATACCCAACATACTTAGTTTTCAGCAGTATGCTTATCAGGCGGGTAAATCCTGTGAGGCAGCCCTCCACCACCTAGTAAGGAAAATTGAAGGAGCCTTAAGTCACCAATCGTTAGCGTTGGGTCTATTTCTAGACATTGAGGGAGCTTTTAACTGTGTTCCCGTCGACAAAGTACACCTTGCCGTCATAAACCATGGAGTCCATAAGACGGTGGCGGACTGGATCCGGTCGATGTTGGCTATGAGAATAGCTGAGGCACAGAGAAACAACTGTAGAGTCAAGGCAGTGGTTAAAAGAGGGTGCCCCCAAGGGGGAGTGTTATCATCTCTTTTGTGGTGCCTAGTTGCAGACGATTTGCTAAACTGTCTGAATCAGGAAGGTTTCTACACTCAGGCTTTTGCCAACGATGAAGCGGTACTAATAAGTGGAAAAATTGTTGGGACCGTCTTTGAACTCGCACAGAGAGCTCTGAACATCATAGAGAGGTGGTGTGGGAGAAACAGCCTAGGGGTTAACCCTGGGAAGACTGTGGTGATTCCTTTCACTAAGAAAAGGAAACTGAACGGTGCTCGTACCCTGTACCTGGGAGGAAGGAGTCTTGAGCTGTCAGATACGGTTAAGTATTTAGGAGTGACTCTTGACAAAAAACTTAACTGGGATTGCCACGTAGAAAGCAAAATCAACAAAGCGTTAGCTGCTTTCTGGGTGTGCAGAAGAGCTATAGGTCCATCTTGGGGCCTAAAGCCCAAGGTAATCCACTGGATGTACACGGCTATAGTCAGACCTATTCTTTAATATGCGTGTATTATATGGTGGCCCAGAGTATTATTGTCTTCTACAAAAAAGAACTTAGATCATCTTCAGAGGACAGCAAGTCTGGGGATACTAGGGGCGATGAGAACAGCACCGTCCCTAGCTTTAGAGGTACTGGCGGGACTTCCGCCCTTGGACCTTTTTATTCGTTACGAGGCCATGCTAGCCTCATACCGACTTCATTGTATCGGCCGATGGTTGGGATATGACAACCGAGGTGGACACGAAAGGGCATGGGAGCTTCTAGTGGAAAGATGCCCTATGGCAATTATGATACAAGATTATTGCATTGCCAGATGGCAATTTAAGAGCTCTTGGAGTTCCTCCTTTCCTTCTATTGAAGACTGGGAAGAAAACAGAACGGCTATATCTAGTACGGGGAAGGACGTGTGGTACACGGATGGATCCCGCATAGATCAACTGTCGGGGGCTGGCATTTACTGCAAAGACCCCGGATACGAGATAAGCGTCAGTCTGGGGAAACACGCAACAGTGTTTCAATCAGAATTGTATGCCATCTTGGCCTGTACTCAAATTAATAAGTATAAAGAACAGGCACAAAATAGACAGATTTATATCTGTACCGACAGTCAGGCAGCAATAAAATCACTGACTGCACCCAAATGCACATCCAAGCTAGTTTCAGAATGTAAGCAAACTTTGGAATCTCTTTCTAGAACGAATGAGGTAAAACTGCTTTGGGTACCAGGACACAAAGGCATTGAGGGAAATGAACGCGCGGATCTTCTAGCAAGACAGGGTTCCAGCACAATGCCCGTGGCACCAGAGCCCATTGTGGGTATCTCACGTTGTGTGGTCAGAACATCAATCAGGAAGTTCCTAAACAGGGAATTTCAGGAGACCTGGGAAAAATCTCCCGGGTTGAGGCAATCCAAGTTATTCATAAAAGGACCCTCTTGTGGGCTTACTAAAAATGTGTTAAGTCTAAATAAAAAATCTTGCCAGAAAATGACTGGTTTTTTGACAGGCCACTGCCACCTTAATAGGCATCTACAGCTAATAGGTCTGATCAACGAATCAACTTGCAGGCTGTGTGGCGAAGAGGAGGAGACTCCTGTACATCTGATAAGTGAATGCCCTGGGCTGCTTAATCACAGATGGCTGACCTTTGGAGAGCCAACGGTTCCACTCAGAGAACTACCAACGATACCCATTAATAAACTGATAACTTTCTGTCAGGGAATAAAAATATTATGGGAGTAGAAGATGGAGAGAACAAAGAGAGATGGTATCTTCTGCAACCCGGGTTTGCTCAAAGGACCCACATTGTGGTCTATGTCTCTGGGACTCGCTCCCCCCGGATCCAAAAAAAAAAAATAAAAAAAAAAAATCATTATATTTTTATATTAACCTGACATTTTTATCTTAAATCATATTTAACCTGACATTTTCCACATTATTACGGTGAGATCCTGAGTACTAACTTAGTTGACCAAAAATCAAGTAGAGGATAGTTCATCACTTAATAGGTTATAGTAAGACAAGTATTACTCCAAATTAAAGAGGTTGCCCTATTAAGTGGCAAACTATTATCAACTTGATTGTTGGTCTACTAACTAAGTTTGTACTCAGGATCATGAAAATCACATGGTCCAACAAGCTATGTCACTCAGACGTACTAAGCCAACCACAACCACATATGCTTAAATGTCAACAAAAGAATGACTTATAGTCAAAATTCCAGCTTTTTGCATGCATTCCTAGACTATATAGAGAATAGGAAATAAAAAAAATATATGTATATACATATATTTATAGGAGTAAGTTATACACAATTAAAAATAAAGAAAGGCAGTATAGATCCTTGAAATGTGTTGTGAATCTCGTTCTGTTAAACCCATTACAGGGATTATTTTTGAATGAAACTGCTTTTCAGAACTAAGGAAATCCCACATTCTCGGATACTGTTTCGTGCGAACCATTTAAAGTCCAGATTTATGATAGTGGCTGTGAAACTCTAAGCTGTATAATAAAGAAGATTAAACATTAATAATATATATCAGGATTTTCTATAATTTAAATTTTAAGTTGGGATAACGATTGGTAAGTGTGACCACATCTCTCTCGAATAAGATGAAATAAATAATGTTGTCATATGCACTTTCAGCAAACTCATCTGTCAGTGGGCAAATAAACTAATTGCTTGAGTTCGTTTAATAGTATAATCTGCCCAGGCGTTACAAGATAGCGGTAATTTAAAATTTTTGTTTTTATAACTTATAATTTTTGCAACTTTCTAACCGTTCATTTAATTATTTTCAAGATAATATTTTTTAAAAGTGTGGAAGGATTTTTTTTAAACAAAATATGTGACGTACCTATACAAAATTCATAAAAAATATTGTGACAAATAAAATCTTGAATCTTTGAAAGATTTACCTTCTAGTCAATTAATGTTGGTTTAATAAGCAAAAGCATTGAGTATTTATGTGGCCAAATCACGTGTATAATCTGCTTTTCTCTTCATTGTTTACTCCCTACAATTATTATTTCCGAGTTGAAATATCGAAGTATTTCTTTCCAACAAACTTTTGAAGGAATTTTTATCGGTTTATTTGTAGCCTTTTTATTATCAAAGTTCTGATCCTACTGAAATTTAACATTAAAACATTATCACTGATAAACCAACCAATATCACATGAAACACAATAAAACATTGAAACAACATCGTGATTAATCAAGTTGTCTAAGATAGGAAATTCCTCAGAAAATTCTAAAGATTAAAAAAACAAAACATGTTCGACCATTTTCTCAATTCTACGCTTCTCAATTAACTTTGATCAATTAATTTTCCCCTTCTCTGTCTCTATTTTATTTTGCTTGTGTTTTTCTCTTATCCTAGATTTGTCTTTATCATTCTAGTTGGATAAGTAGAACTGGATAAACATTCGAAGAAAGAAAGCCGAAAGGGAATGGGTAAGTTGAAATCTATTTAACGCTTTTAATTAGTTTCTTGTGTTTTGGACCAATAGAAAATAGAAGATTGTTTGGGTCTAAAGCTGATTGGTCAGCACTAAATCAGATCAAGGTTTTAAAGAAGGCTCTTGATTGGACTTTCAACCCTTTTTTTTCCGAAAAGATAAATTGTTCTTTAGTTGATTATATTGCGGTCTTTTTTTTCTTCATTGAGTCCCAGATGCTTTATCTTATCTTCGGGGGGCTTCATCAAATAGGAAATAATTTAGGGGGGATGAAACTGATGAAATTCCACTGCTCTTATATAAATTGTTGTGGTGTGCATCAGATATAATTACCACTAAGATAATCTTTTCAGCAATTATTTTGAAAATAAGCAATTTAGGGAAGTAAACGCCAGTTTTATATCTACTTACAATTTGTTACCAGATATAATATATTTCTAAGCCAATAAAAAAAATTGTTTAGGAATATTTATACCATGTGTAATATAACAATGAAATATTTTGGATTTTTGATCTAATAATATTCAGTTGTTAAAAAAAAAAAAAGAAATCAAATTATTGTAGCACATAGCTTTCTCGATTCCTTAAGGTGTTTTATTTTGACGATCTATTATTGTTTAATTTTAATTTATTACATGAGAATTAAAGTATCAATTAAGCAATATTTAATGTGCATAGAGGGGCATTATTACCTGAAAGAAAACTCAATACCAGTATAATATTTTAAACCGAGTCCGGCAAGTATGTTATGAAAATAAAAATTTAACAGGTTCTAGATATAACTAGAATGAAAAAATTCAAATCTATTATGAAATAATAAATTTATTTATCTTTTAGTCGTCTTAACGGCTTTAGCTAGAATTGTACCAAATTAAAGTTTCTACCTATTCTGAAAATCACTCATAATTTTGTTGATAAATAAGTTGTAGTAGTGAATCTGTGAGTCAATAACAAATATGCCAACTTTGAAACACTTTCTCTTTGAAAAGGATAGCTAACTTTTATACATTCTTTTATGCTACTTAAGTAAATATTCTTTATCTACGATTGATACGAATATAAACATTGTATCTCTTTTTAGATACGGGGAAAGTGATTCTTTACGTAATTGTATTCATTGCGCATGCGCGTCTCATAAATGTGAAGAATTCCTCTTCTTTACCGCCCTAGGGTGGTAAAGAAGAAGAATTCTTCAACTTTACGCACGATTAGCAAGTTTGTTTACATTTAGCAAAACTAATTTGATGTTTTTTAATAAAAGTAACTGTTTATATCGAGATTTTATTGAAAAATAATGAGTGATTTAAGTGATTATAAATTATAACTAAAATAAGGAGAATAAATACGCCTCCCGAAATAATTAATTCGGCACAAAATACAACTAATGAATTAATGTCATCTGTCATCTTTTTCTAAAGAGAAATACGAACTTACATACAGGGAGTTTATTATTTTTTTCTGTATTTATTATTAAAATCTAACAATCGTAGATAAAGTACGGTACGCAACTCGTACAAAAACGGCATTTTGCATTGCTCGTGTGGTTTTACTGCCCTCGCTGTCGCTCGGGTGCAAACTCCACACTCGCATGGAAAATACTACTTACCGCACTCGACGCGTAATGTACTACTATGAATATTTATACCAGGTATAATATAACTAATTCCTCCAATAACTAATCAAAGTTAGTTATAATATAACTAATCCAAGATATAAAAAATATCTTGGATTCTTGATCCAATAATATCCAGTAGTTTAGATAAAAAAAGCAATCTGCAGAAATGTTTCCCTTGCTGCCCTATTGCGTACAATATTTTATCTACGCGGGCGGCAAAAAAATGAAACTACTAAAATACGTCTTTTTTATTAATAAGAGAATACCATAGGTATGTATCAACTAAAATTAATTTTCATAAAAGAGGGAATAATAATAGCAATAGCAAACTGAATCATAACAACAAAATACTAAACACACGTTTTAGTAATAGTTTAATATTTGTTTTTATTTTTTGTTTCAGGACCTCGGTTAGTGGTGCTGCGTGTGCGAATAATTTTTCCAAATTCTTAAAATCACGTGAGTGATATATTTTTACCTTGTGCGTATGAGTAAATTTTTGTTTAGTTGATTTATTAAAAAGTAAACGGGATATTTTGAAGAGCTTTGATACATTGTTCTGAACTTCAATATTTTTAATCTCTGCTGGTGCTGGTCGACGCATTGACAGAGTCAACTGTTTATCTTAACAGGTACATTTTAACTTATATTCCAACTAACTTTAAGTTTCTTTCTCTTATTTAGTTCTTAGTCTATTTTCAAGCTTTACTCTCCATTCGTGTGTTAATTTATTATGATTTATTTTTAATCATTGCCAAATAATCATTGTAATAGCTATGTTACTAATAGCAATGTTTTTGCCAGTAACTTAAAATAAAATTTAAAAAAAAATATATATACACCTCCTATCTCGACTAATTTAATAATTTATTTAGAAACCTAATTTTAAAGATTATAATTCATTTGGCAAGGGAATTTTTAATCAACCGACTAATTGACTACTTAACTTTGAATATATTATTAAAGTTTTATATAAAGTAATATCTTCGTAAGGAATCTTTAATAAAACGGTTTAATATAAGCAAATGAAGTTGGAAGTTTCACAAACTTGTATAACTTAAAACTTTTTGGTTTTAAACTCTTAAATCTTTTACGAGATTATAAGGCAAAATAATCTGGATTTAACCGATTAGCTATGGTTTTGTCGATCTTCATGGGAAAGCTGTGTTTAGTTAGTTGGAAATAATTTTTTTAAAGTCTCCTATTTCAAAAATGCCCAGACAGAAATGTGTTTCAGTCATTTGGGAACATTTGTGGTTCCGTGACCAGTGACCATCTGTAGCCATAGAGATCTGTAGCTCAATTTTTTCACACCAATATATCTTAAAACCACACGTCTAATTTTAATGAAATTTGGATGGTAGAATTAGCCCATTATTGGTCCCATATAAGTTCCAACCTTCTGCGNAAGGTATAAAAATGGTAGATTTCAGCGCCTGGGGGCAAAATGGTGGTTGCCCCTAGTACGCGAGTGGATGAATACACACTTCCCTTTCCATGGTAAAGATCCCCCAAGTTTCATTAATTTATCTCAAACGGTTTAGATTTTATAACGATCTAAGTGTTATTTTTTTTACTATTTTTGAAGGATTATTTAGCTATCTTTGCCCCCCTTTAGGATAGAAAAAAAAGTTTATTATTTTATATTGTAGAATCCAAATATGCTATCAAAAATATACACTCCAATTTGAAATTTTGAAGTTGGGTGGCCTGGGGGCAAAGTGGGGGGTAGCCCTTAGTGGGCGATTGCATGAAAACAAACTTCCCTTTGCATGGTAGAGATCCCCCAAGTTTCATTACTTTATCTCAAACCGTTCAAAAGTTAAGAGGGGGGGGGGAGACTTTTGGACCACCCTGTATATATATACTGCCGTGCTAAGCCAAAAAACCGTATCTGACTTTTTGGTCGAAAATGAGGTTTTGACTTATTTAGGGTTTTGGGGGGTCATTTTTGCTGTTTTTGATGGTCCCGAAGCCGTATCTCGATCCTAAATACGAGAAATTGAAGATTTTTAGTTAAGGTTTTTGTGTTTAAGGACAATTTACTAAGCGAAAGTGCCTTAAGTGACAAATCAGAAGGAAAAAAACCGTATCTGACGGTAGATACGGTAATTTCGCTTCTGAAATCACAGTCAACTTACACCACAGTTGCGTTAAACCTGTTATATTCAGATAGAAAAACACCTTATCTACAGGTGTTTTCATAAATTTGATCCCCCCCAAAAATGTATTTATTTAACTTAGGTAAAACAAATGTGGCTCTAAAGAGAATAAAATTCTTAATTCATTGATATAAAATAATAAAAAATCGGAAGAATAATAACGGAGTAATAAGCCTTTAAACTTTGAAGTCGATTATCTCAAAAGTTTTTTTTCCAAAAAAACGGTAGATACGGTTTTTTGACTTAGCACGGCAGTATACCTATATATATATTTTTTTAACAAGTTTAGAGATTACATTCTCGAAAACAAATATATTATAACATTTTGTTTTTACCTAAAAACTGTGTAGAACATAATTTATTCGACGTTAATTTTAGTTAGAGTCGAATAAAGTTTATTTCTGAAAAGAATTAATGATTAAATATTTATAGTATCAATTCTTTTACTCATTAATATTTTCTATGAGTTTAAGCTTAATATTGTGCTTGATTTATTATTGAAAATAATCAAAATAAATATTGAAAATTGTAATAATAATTCTATCATAAATTTTGTGTTGAACAAATTTTCGACTTGATAATATGGATACTTTAGTGTTAATTAGGATTAGTTTTATCGCATTGCCACCACACTGGGGACAGCCTTAATTACACTTCTCTAATATTATAATTTTAGAATACGGAGGGAATTGAATTTGTATTGCATTTTTAGATCTTAAAGAGTATCAGAACTATTTTAAAGTTGTGAAGTAACAAGTAACGCCTTATACTAAGACAAGAATGAATATTTTCTTTTTGTAGGGATTTTTAAGACGTAAAAAGGTTTGTTTTTGTCTTGGATGGTTGAATTTTTAGCATGATGTTAGTTAGAGCTCACGTGAAATGAATTCTTTGAAACGCGTGTCAGTCGCATGGGTTCGAGGAGCCTCGCACATGTGCCATGTGGGTCACACGACATCATTCCAAGTTGATAAATAAAATTTGAACATGTTCTAGATACATATACAACTAGTATAGAACTAGAATTAAAATTTTCATTTTTTTTTTTAATCTTTCAGTCATCTAAACGGCTTTAGCTACAATTGCTTCAAAGTAAATTTTCTACATATTCTGAAAATCACTCATAATTTTGATGATTTATAAAAGTAGTAGTAGTGAACCTGTGAGTCAATAACAAATATGCCAGCTTTGAAACACTTCCCAAAGGATGATCTTATGAGCCCACTTTTTTACAGTGTTTTAAATTACTTAAGTAGGTAAATATTCTTTTTTTTAAATATTCTTAAAAAGACGCAGAGATGTGCACGTGAGTGAGAAAATCCAATAAACAAGTAAAAATATATGCTGCATGCGCGCTTATTGGAACTTGGTCTTGCGCAGTGCCGTTCAAATATACTCATATTTCAATTGTCTTGGATATTTTAGTATTATTAATGTCATTATATTCGGTCATATTATATTCTTTATTAATATTGTTCAAGGTTTAGAAATGAAATATTTATTGTATCAGGTCATTCCCTAAAGAAAAATCAGCATCATTAATAGAATAGAATAGAAAAAACGTATATTTCCATAGATAAAGTTGTGCTTTTTTATGTTACTTAACTAGTGAGGTTGGGTCACAGATACCTAGAACTTTTGCTCCCTCTCAGCAAATTTACTAGTTGGGATAAATAACAAATAGCTGCATATACCTAGTATTAAAAGTAACTTTTATTTATAATCTAAGACAATTATTAGCACCTAAAAACTTAATGGGACCAACAAATAAGAAAAGTAAAAAAAATAAGAATAAAAGTACGATACGAATCTTGCGTTAGTATAATTTAAACATTTGAATATTTCGAGGTTGGGTTAGGGTTAGGAATACCCTGAATTTCTGAAAATAGCCCAAAAAACAAAAAAAAAAAACTCACGTTTAACGCAACCTAAGATCTTCAAACCAACAGACATTAAACTGATTTGAAGATACATGAGAGGACTCAGGCCCCACCCTAACCCTCTAGACTCTAGAGTCAAGAGATAATTTATCAACAAAGTATTCCATGGGTATCTGACACCCAACCTCACCAATTACGGGTTAAGGCATAATTAGACGCGTATGCATCTATATATATAAAATTAAAATTTTGTCTGTACATTGGTCAGAATTAAATTTTTTTTGATACTTTTTCGTTTTATACATCCCGAAAACCGAATCCGGCCTTAACTTTTTTCATGTGTGTATGTGTGTCTGTCGCTCCAGTCAGACTTTATAGCCGCAAAACTGGCTAAATAAAATCGATTAATTTTTTTTTTTCATAGGTGAGCGCAAACATGTTGTGCAATTTGTAGGCTTGGTTTCATCGAAAAATATTGAGTAGAACCAAAGTTATTAACAATTTTATAAAAAAAAAAAGTATATAAAACATAACTTAAAATAAATTGGTAAGGCGTGAATTCTCACGTAGAAAGGGTTTCGTTGGTATTGTGAAACAAAATTAGTAAGGGGGAAGGGGGAGGAGGGGGGGG
>KZ653461.1:7285-19274 GCA_001010745.2 Gerris buenoi
ATTGATGTATAACATGCCATGGTAACTAAAAACTTTTTTTAACCATCCGCCATATTGGCCGCCATCTTGAAAATATTACGTGTGTTATTTTAATAGTTGCATATTCTTTTTCTACATTTTATGACCTTTAAATTTATGTATAACATGCCAATATTAACTAAAAACTTTTTTTTAGTCACTCACCATATTGGCCGCCATCTTGAAAATATTCAGTGTGGAATTTTAATTATTACAAATTCATTTTCTACCCTTCAAGACCTTTAAATTAATGTATACCATGCCATGGTAGTTAAAAACTTTTTATACAAATTTTATACCAAATATTTTCAAGATGGCGGCCATTATGGCGGGCGACTAAAAAAATTTTTTAGTTACCATGGCATGTTATACATTAATTTAAAGGTCTTGTACAAATTTTATACCAAATATTTTCAAGATGGCGGCCATTATGGCGGGCGACTAAAAAAAGTTTTTAGTTACCATGGCATGTTATACATTAATTTAAAGGTCTTGAAGTGTAGAAAAAGAATATGCAACTATTACACTTAATATTTTAACTAAGTCGTACAGAAACCGGCGATCATCGCCTAACGTACTTACGTGAAGCGCGCCTTACTTGTTTTGGATTTTTGTCCTGATAAGTGTGTTTATCTACGATTGATACGTAATATAAACATTGTATCTCTGTTTAGATTCGTAGAAAGTGATTCTTTACACACCTGTATTAGGCCCGTTTCAGACNCCGAAAAACAGGTTTATTTTCAACGGGAAATCGTCTACGGTCAAAAATTGCGTTTTTTAATACTGTTTTACGTATAACTTTTGAAAAAATTGAAAATTTTAAATTTTTTTTCAAGGCTTTTTTAGATTCCGCAATGGTTCATAGTCAGTAAGGAGAACTTTTTTTTTTACGTTCACCCACGCTTAGAGGCGACATTTGGATTTTTTTTTTTTTTTTGCCGATCAGAAAAGTGGAGATATTTGGAACGGGGAGTCATATGTCGTTGGAAAGCCCTTTCGAAGAGTACAAAATTGATGAAAAAACAATTAAATAATTTTCACGTTTCAGGCCCTTAAAAGCGAAAAAAAAAAACACTTTTTACCATTTTTTCCAAACTTTTTCTACATGATCACGTATCTCCTCCTAGGGTATTTATACGACGCTATTGGGCTTTTGAGCCTTAAAAGTCTATAAAATGCTGCTCCTGGCGTTTTGCTTTTAAACTCGATGGTACTTATACTTTTTGAGATATGGTACTTTAAATTCCGAGGTACAAGATGGTGCATAAGAGGTATGTACGGAGAAAAAAGTACTATCCTACTCTGCTTCGTATGCTCTAAAAATGTCTTTTCAAGGGGTGAGCGCAATACCCTTTTTTTAGTACCTTCGAGGGGGGGGGGGAGTCGAGTACCTCGGCAAAAAACACACGAAAATAGAGTTGTTCCGAAATTTCGACTTAGACCTTCGGTACTGTTCGCAATTTTAATCGGACAGGGTTCGAAAGGGTACCGGACTTTAGGTCAAATTTTCCTCTCCAATCTGGTTTCTTTTTAAATTTTCGATTCCTACTTCGGGAGCTTCGTCTATATGAAGGATGTCCTCCTTAGGCAGCTGCAACCAGAAGGGTACGTTGTACCGATTTGACAGAGATATCGTTGGAAATGCCTTTTAAAATTTACCAAATGTGTGCAAAAATATTTTTGAAAAACTGTATTTGGTTGGTACTTTAGTACCATTTTGTACTTTTAGAGTGCCGTGTAGGGGGTTGGTTACCCCACTGTGAGGCTAATAGCGCCGAGGGATTTATAAGCTCGAAAATTTTCCTCGGTCAAAAGTTGCGCCGAATAACACTTGAACGCACTGTGCCCTTATTGTACTTGTACCTTTGCGGATTCGGGTACGAAGGTACTTTTAGTACTACAGTAGATGTAGGGCGCACTAAAAAAAACTAGAAATAAAAAAATTGCAGCTTTTTACTCAAAAGTGTGTGGGTTGTATTGCCTTAGTACCTACTCATTTTATAAAAAAATATTTTTTATTTCTACTTATTTTTGGACTAATTGGTACCGGTTTGGAAAAGTCGGTCGAAAAACGCAACTTTTTAGTCTTTGTACTATACCGTATTTGCATTTCATACGATCGGACTGAAACTCATATGGTATTTAGTACTTTATAGTAGTAAAGTGTATGTGAAAGGAATACCTGAAATTTATTACTTTACTGGGTACATGAGGGGTACAAATTTGTGTACTTCTGTTTAAGAAAAGGTAAAACTGGGAGCAAGCCGGCCATGTTTGGTATCGTTGTGTAAAACTTGGGTTTCCAGGTACTTTAGTGGATTCCACACACCAGATAAATCCACCACAAGAAGACCGAAGCACCAAGATTACTTTTGGGAAAGTAAGGTTAAATTAAATAAAAGAGACACAGACACGGAGTGACATCTAATATAAAGAATTTATTAAATTTACTCAAGACTGTTCGGACATTTCAATTAAACAAGATATAACAATAATAAAAGAGACTAGAGTCATCAGATAAAAGTGGCACAAAGTGATAAACAATAAACTACATTAAAAGACTATTAACAGTCTGAACTGAGCAGGGAACTCAATACCCCAAAATTACTCAAAGCTAAGAGCGATCTTACCTAGTTGTTCTCCCGGATCCAAGTGAATACTTGTCCCGTGTTGTGCTCCCGTTCTCCCCCCAGGATTCCACCTCCCTCTCCACCTCTTACATGTAAAAACCTAAATCAGCTAGCGTGCAATGCAAAGGTTGCAATTCCCACGCTAGTCCAAAAGCTGAAATTGCATTAAAGCTACTAACACTCTGACAAACCAGACTGTCAACATCCTGTATGATTCTAGGAATAAAAATGAATATAAATTAAAAGCATTACCACGTGCAAATAAAATAACAACCNCGCCATGTATTCTACCTTTAGGTAAGCCGCATTCTGTTTTTCAAACTCTTGGACCTCACTTTCTTTTGAGTTTTCAAGAAGTGGTTTTGGTTTTCTTAAAGTTCCTTCTACCGCGGGCATTAGCCCGTGAGCCTGTAGATGAATCCTTATCTGGAATTTCCAATCCACCCAGTTATTCTGGCCCTCCAATTTATCAATATAAATCTTCTGAGGTTCCATAACTGATTATTTTTTCTTACGAAAATTTAAAGAAAAAAAATGTCAAAAACTAAAAAAAAATTTCAAAACTTACTTTCAAGCTTCACTCTTCTTGCCTGGGCTCCATAACCTAATGAAGCAGAGTTTAGAGGTTGAGAAAACAGCGGCTTTTATTATACATTAAAAAGAACAATTTCTCACTTGAGAATAGAAAATATTAAAAACTAATTATTTAGTTTGACAGAACAAAGTTGACAAGGGAAAAACAGGTTTACAAAAAACAAAACAAAAATACTAAACCTGCAGTTCAACAAAAAANCCTTCACACTGAAAGAATCAATTAATCTCTGAATCAATGAAAATCTGATTTATCAAAATTCGGCGTAAGGGGTTTCTATTAAAATGTTAACAAACTTTGTTTTTACCTTCACACCGGCAAAATCAACTTGAATCATTGATTCTTATTTGAATCATTGATTTTATTTTTGTAACTTGTAGAATCTGATTTATCAAAATAATAATCAATATACAGACTGATTTTTTTTTTCCTTTTTAATAAATATCTTAAGTAAAGAGAAAGTATTGCTATGGACATATCATTGTTAATTATTATAAAAGTAAAGGAAAATAATACATTTATGACGTTTTTTATTGATCTAATGATTTTTACTTTCTCATACATATAGTATTTTTAGAGAATGTATTGCGATAGCGCGAAAATTCCATTTTAATATGTTTANATAAAAATCAGACAAGTAGTTTTTAAGATATGGTGGTTCAAAAATTGAGCGACAGACCGACCGACAGACCGACAGACAGACACGAGACCAAAAATGTTCCCTGATGTCTGAAACGGATTTCTGTCTTGGAATTGTTGAAATCGAAGGTATAAAATATTTTCGTTCTTCAGAACGATCACATAGTTTCCCTTACCTTCGGTAAGCTCGGAAGCAAAATTCTAAACTTATTTTCAAGCTTCACCCTTCTTGCCTGGGCTCCATAACCTAATGAAGCGCAGAGTTTAGAGGTTGAGAAAACAACGGCTTTTATTATACATTAAAGAGAACACCTCAAATTTGAGTAAACTAGGCATCGCGTGGCTCTATCATTAAAGCGAGCGTATAGTAATAGTAATAAATGTGAATTGAATATTGAAAAAATAGATAATCATGCATCATGATAAGTGATAGATAATGGGTATAGTAGTAGATCAGCGGCTAGTAGTAAGGGAAGGGAACCACCCCGCATTCTTACTATTCCTCTAAAAACTCTAACCGCACCTCTCCTTTTCAATTATTATAAAATGTATCACGTCATTACTCGAATACTACAGCTTGTATCAACTTGAAATTTTACATACTTGTTTCAATTGTNATAAATAGTTTTTATGAACGAATGAACGTAAGCTTAAACCTCGATTTGTTATTTTAACGAGCGAGGTCTGCTGTTCACAGAACTACTAGTAAAAAATAAACTGCTCAAGGGTATGCTAGTCAGCACACAGCGAGGGTCCGTAGGCCACAATGTATTGTTTAAGTAGTACCCTATTGATGGTGTTTTTTAAATACTAAAAAGCTTACTTTGAACTATATCCTATGGGTCTGATATTCTCGAAACACATAAACAAACTTCTGATGAAGTATTTTTTTGCCATTGAACCGGAAAACAGCCACATAAATACACCGAAAAGACCATACTTATAAAAAAAAAAAACTGTATTTTGTCAATAAAAAATAAAATAATTTTTTTTTTTTTGAAATTTCCAAAGATTTTTTGCACTTCACATAGGGATAAGGGGAGGGGGAACACTTTTCACACCCACTTTAAACTTTCCTACGCTCACCCTATAAATGTTACTAATGAAGCAGAGTTTAGAGGTTGAGAAAACAACGGCTTTTATTAAACATTAAAAAAAAACAATTTCTCACTTGAGAATAGAAAATATTAAATCAAATTATTTAGTTTGACACAAAGTTGACAAGGGAAAAACAGGTTTACCAAAAAAACAAAACAAAAATACTAAACCTGCAGTTCAACAAAAATGAATCTTCAACATTCCCCCCTGAACTGCAGTCGTTTAGCCCTATACGTTTTCCTAGGGTCTTCAGTCTGCATGGTGGCAAAGGTTTTGTCATCATGTCTGCTGCCTGCCTCTCTCCAGCTATATGCTTAAGTCGAAAAATACCCTCTTCAAATTTTTTCTTCAAATTCACCACTGAAGTGGAATCTAACATCCGATGTGTCGATCTACGAATTCTCAGGAGTTGTTTTCTTTCAAAGACTCCATCTCTTCTACCATTGCAGCCTTCCACTTTCTAGAGTCAGAAGACGCCAAGGCTTCTCTCACTGTACTAAGTTCTAATTCAGCCACTGTAACCCACTCTCCGTAGAAATCTGGCCTTTTTTTATCGACGCCTATCCCTAAGATGGTATCCTACAGTCTGTTCTGAATCAAAACCTAATACACCTGACTGCACTGATGCACTACGGGTATTATCTACTCGATCTTTCCCCCTGCATCAGAGTCTCCTAAAAAATGAGTGTTCCCCCCGATCTAAAATCTCCTCGCTCATCAGAAGGTTTATTTAAAATTCTACATGTTCCTGACTCACAGCTTATTGAGTTCTTAGGAACGTTCTCAGGAAAGTGAATTTCAATACTGTTAGCATATCCTGACGAAGACTCCTCTATAACTGACTCAGGTTTGAAAACTACGTCCCTACTAAGTATTACCCTTTTCTTCTCGGGAACCCAAACCCTAAAGCCATAATAGTCAAAGTAGCCTACAAGATAACCCTTTAATGATTTCTTGTCCCAGTTCTTCCTATTCTGTTTGGTAATATGCACAAAAACAACAGTACCAAATTTTTTTTAGAGATTTAATTTTGAAGTTTTTCCGGACCAAATCTGAATTGGGGTTTTACCTTTTAAAGGAGTAGGAGCTGACCTATTTAATATGAAAGCTGCCGTATTAATTGCTTCTGCCCATAAATACTCTGGCATGCTTATCCTTAGCATGCAGCATTGTTCTTGTCACCTCAACGAGTGTCCTGTTTTCTCTCTCTGCTGCCCCATTCTGCTTAGGACAGTATGGCATAACTATCCTGTGATGTAAACCAGTCCTAGAGATCACTTGCCTTATTTCGCTGTTGTCAAACTCAGTGCCACCGTCAGTTTAAAGTTTTTTTACAACATGCCCCTTTACCTTGACTGCAGAAAGAAAGTCTACTAGTTTAGTTTTAACTTCTGATTTTTCTTTTAAGAAATACACAGACCTAAATCTAAATAGAAAAATCCTCCTTAAAACAAACAAAGTAACGAGCACCACCAAGTGATGTTACTGGCATTGGACCGCACACATCTGCATGAATTAAGTCACCAGGCCTTTCTGCTCTTTGTTGACGTGTACCAAAACTAAGCCGATGTTGTTTGCCGTACACACAGGCCTCACAAAATTCTTGATCAACTTTTACATTGATTCCCATATTTTTAAGAACTGATTTTACGTGTCTTTTATTTTGGTGACCTAATCTCTCATGCCATAACTGTAGTGTGTCGACTGTCCGAGCAATAGCTGCTACTTCTGGTATTTCAACTTTCATTTTCATCATTTAGAGACCATCACGTCTCTCTGCAGTAGCTACAGCTTTATTTCCCTGAAGTAGTCTACAAACGCCTTTTTCTATACTCGCAGTTAAACCTTTAAATCCTGCTGATAAAAGGGAAAATAGATTCCTAGCTGCGTCAGGGACATACCAAACATTTTCTAGACACCCTTCCTCCCAAATGCCGTTGGCATACATTTTTACTCTAGGCATCGCGTGGCTCTATCATTGAAGCGAGCGTATTGCAATAATATACTGAATATTGAAATTTGTTAATCATGATGAATGGTAAGTTGAAGATAAGTGGAAGAGAGTAGTGTGGAGTAGAGTGGGGGTACTCGGTACAAAGCTTTACTTCCTAAACAAACCTATACACTACCCGACTATTATATAGAATCTTACCACCCGCAGTAGCTTTAAACAATTATTATAAAATGTATCACTTCATTACTCAAATACTACTTCTTGTATCAAGTTGAAATTTTACATACTTGTTTCAATTGTACTTTAGACGATGTATATGAATTTTTATTAAAATCGTTTCGNGGATCGATCCGGTTGTATGAAGAAGCCGTTACCGGGTTTGCGCGACTCAATCTACCAGACCTCGTCGGAGATCACACCATCAGCCAAACTTATATGCAGTCAGGTAACTTCCCTAACTCCTCTTCCTCTTTTTCTCTTCCTCTATCAAACAAATTGCATGTCGATTTCAACGATATAAAGAACCATGCAATTGTGATCAAAGATGATCCAGAAAATCGTATTTTTGGGGGATGGGTGTGCTGACGGATACCCACCTTATGCCGCCTGATTGTCGCGTTTTTTTTTTTTTAATCATTACTATTATTTTATATCCTTATAGGCGCCTTGGTGCTTCGCTCTTACAGTAAGAGCGACAGAAGGAGCACCTATAAAAGCAAAAAGACACTAGGTGCTTTTTGTCTTTATGACCTATATCTATTGCTGTCTGAAACGTTGCTAACACATTTTTTTAGAAGTGAAAATTTTGCTATTGTATTACTTACTGGCGCCGCACTGATGCAATAGCATATTGATATGAATAATATTTGTTTATTCGTCAGTTAAATATTCCTTTTTTATAATCGGCTTGGCGGAACTTCGGGAAATTTCCCATATGCCGGTGCCCCTATCCTTCCCTGGTGGTATCACAAAGGTTCAAAGACATCTATCCTGTACTCTGCCAGATACATATATTTTTGTTATTATCCTTAAAAAAGATGCCAGATTCGCCGGCGCCACGTCACAGCCAGCGCAACATGCGTCCGCATGTCTCGCATGGCCCTTACGCCGGCCCTGTGCATTGTCATCGCGTTAGCTGTTCTGAAAGTTTCAAATGTCAAGCTACTCGAGATGTTAGTTAAAATTCGTTTGTAAGATTTGTAACCGGACAAAAAAAAACAAACAAGAAACCAAGTTAATAAAAACGTAGTAAAATATCAATGATTGGAAGAACGGAAAATACCTAAAAGAACTTGAGGAGGCCATAGATAATGGACTGAGCCTAAATAAATATATAAAAAATCAACAGATAGGACAGAAAACGTAAGCTTAAAAAACAAAAAGGGAGGGGTTGAAATAGATATTGTAGAAATGCTCAACATCATTACTGAATTTTACAAGGAACTCTGTTCCACGAACATGAAAGGCGACTCTAAAACGAACCAAGTAAATGAAGCCAACAGCGTTGTAACAAATCAAGCTTTAGAAACAGGTTTAGACGAGGTTGAAATAGCGAATAAAAAATTAAAGAACCGGAAAGCGGCGGGACCGGACGGAGTCATAAACGAACAAATTAAAAGCAGGGAAATCAAACTTAAGAAAACACTGTGTTGGTTATTTAACAGCTGTCTCGCAAATAGAAGAATACCGACGGAATGGCTCAAATCTGACTTGATACTACTTTCTAAGAAAGGAGATAAACAGGATATAAAGAACTACCGCCCAATCAATTTGTTATCTGTTCTATACAAACTATACATGTCGATAATAACAATACGAATCACTGGTCCTATCGACTGCTGGACAGATATAGACCAAGTTGGATTTCGCAAGAATTTCTCAACGTGTGGTTCAATCCTCGTAGTGCAACAATTAATTGAAAAGGCTATAGAGCATGAAACGCCCTTATTTCTCCTGTTCGTTGATTTTGAAAAAGCGTTCGACAGTGTCAACACTTCGTGCATATGGGAAGCGCTGGCGGAGATCCAGATAGACGATATTTACATCTTGCATATGGGAAGCGCTGGCGGAGATCCAGATAGACGATATTTACATCGACGCACTAAACAATGTTAACAAAGATGCGGAGATAAGAGTTCAACTTTCGAACCTAAGTAATAGTATAAAGATAGAGAGAGGGGTGAGACAAGGTGACGTACCGTCGGCAAAGCTATTTATCGCTACCCTTGAATATGCTTTTAGAAGAAAGGATATGGACGGCTTGGGCGTTAACATTAACGGGATAAAATTAAACATACTTAAATTCGCAGACGACATTGTACTAATAGGAAGAAACTCAGAAGAAGTACAGGTAATGCTTAACAAACTGCAAGAGGAGGCGGGTAAGGTAGGACTCAAAAATAATAATGAAACTAAATTTTTAAGAATGAATGCAAATATAGAAAATATATTTCTAGGCAAGGACAGAATAGAAGAAGTTCGGGAATTCACGTATCTTGGAAGATTATTAACTGTGGAACATGAAGAAAGAAATATCAAGAAGGGTTGGAATGGGTTGGAATGCTTATAATTAGGGCTCGGATCGATATGCTCGATAAAATCTCCAGATATTCTCGAAAACCACATGTTTTATGCTCGATAGATATGCTCGAAAAACCCATTATATGCTCAATTGATATGCTCGAAAAAAAACCCCCATAATATGCTGTTAAATATGCAGAATATGTTCGAAAATCGCTGTTTAAAGCTTTAGAGAACACTGTGAAACGAGAAAATCTACAACTTATGTTCATATACGAGTATTTTTTTTTTTTCCAAATTATATGTATGATACACTGCTAGATCCACAAGTTTTAAGTATATGTATGAGAAGTTTTATGTAAAAGTTACAGTTTAAAGGTTTATTTACAAAATATTCAGTATTAGTCGAGTCAATGAAGTAGATTGGTATTGGTCTGTACAAGTGATTTTCTTAAAGTGGCCAATAAAGTCTTTCGAAAATACTTAACTTATGCTGCCTCTAGTGCAGAGTAGTTTGGAAAATCGTCTGACATTGCTGACCTCAGAAATGACGCTCATGCATGCTTTTATGAAAGTCAAACATGAAATCACGTTTTTCTCTGAGATTTCGTGGTGGTCAGGACCCAAATGAGGGGGGGGGGAGAATTTTAATATAAAAAAAAGTATTTAGACGAAAAACCAGGATANACTCAAGTTATCGTCGGACACGTAAACGTTACACACAGACAGAGAAGATGCATATTTCGTTAAATGTAAGAAGCTCGCTTACGCTCGCTTCAATTTATATTTCCTCTACCTAAGGCCATCATCCCCTGCCCGTTACCCACGAATATTTCAGGTCAGGGGTGAAATAAAAGCCTCCCAAGTCGAAAACCAGTCCCTTCTATTAGTTATATGCTGGGTTGCCCCAGAATCTGCTACCCAAAGTTCCCTATTATCTAAGAACAATGCTTCCCCACTAATAAAATAAGTCCTATTTACCTTAGTAATTTTGTTGCCTTCTGCTCTAACCTGAGGACACTGAGAGCGATAATGTCTACCCTGGCACTTAAAGCAGGTTACAGTGGCTTTCTTGGTCTTCTCACTCTCCACTATAGGTTGACTTTTCTGTTTTCCTGACTTCTGGTGGTAGGTTTTCTTATGCGATACCACATGCCCCGATGTACTGGCTTCTGTAGTATTCAACTTTCTATCCTAAATTCTCTGTTCTACTGTACATAGCCGTTCACGTAAGACGTTGATAGTCCGTTGTTCTTTAGGAACGGACTCCCAGGCATTTACAAACTCCATGTACTCAACCGGTAGAGTATTTAAAACGCGGTTTAAAAATAAGGAATCTGGAAGCTTCACCTTATCTTCCTTCCATGTTTCGTCCGTAAGTTCGACCCAGATTTTCTCAAGCTTAGCGATGTGCGCTGCTATGCTGTCAACAGGGCTCTTCTCCTTGATTCCGAAAAAATCATTGAACAGTCGATCTTGACGTTGTTCGGTTCTTTGCTCGTATATACCAACTAGTTTGTTCCAAATTTCTTTGGCTGTTGAGCACATATTCACAAGTTTTCTTACGTTTGGTGTAAGAGACGAAACTATAATACTCTGCGCCATGTATTCAACCTTTAGGTAAGCCGCATTCTGTTTTTCAAACTCTTGGACCTCACGTTCTTTTGAGTTTTCAAGAAGTGGTTTTGGTTTTCTTAAGGTTCCTTCTACCGCGGGCATTAGTCCGTGAGCCTGTAGATGAATCCTTATCTGGAATTTCCAATCCACCCAGTTATTCTGGCCCTCCAATTTATCAATATAAATCTTCTGAGGTTCCATAACTGATTATTTTTTCTTACGAAAATTTAAAGAAAAAAAATGTCAAAAACTAAAAAAAAATTTCAAAACTTACTTTCAAGCTTCACTCTTCTTGCCTGGGCTCCATAACCTAATGAAGCAGAGTTTAGAGGTTGAGAAAACAGCGGCTTTTATTATACATTAAAAAGAACAATTTCTCACTTGAGAATAGAAAATATTAAAAACTAATTATTTAGTTTGACAGAACAAAGTTGACAAGGGAAAAACAGGTTTACAAAAAACAAAACAAAAATACTAAACCTGCAGTTCAACAAAAAATTAATCTTCAACAGTTATTTTATAATATCAGTTATTTTGATTTCTAGTCCAGTCAAATTAGCTCAAAATGGCGTCGTATCTTGCATTAAATCATGTAGTTCCAATTTTTTCAGGAATGTGTAGAGGATGGTCCCCTGAACAACGCCTAATAAAGTCCCATCGATTTCAGGCGCCGCTAGCGGTGGGACGGGGGCAAAAGGTCACATTTTTCAGTTTTCGGCGTTTATCTCGAAAACGGTACGTCGCACAGAAAATGTTATTCTATTCAAAATTAAAGCTGATAAAATTTCAAACAAAAATGTACCTATGCATTTTTTTCTTACGGCCAACAGTTTTGGAGCTTTAGAGTCGACAAAAAACAGTATTTTCAAAAATAAACATTTATTCACATTTTATTGTTTACATATTTTATTTGAATTA
>KZ653461.1:37702-52841 GCA_001010745.2 Gerris buenoi
AAGTACAGATAAAACCACATAAGGTAATTTAAAAGTAGATTTAAAACCTCGTAAGTTTATATACAATACATATGGTACAAAACCACGTAAGTTGAATTTCCTTCGAACAATGCATCGTATAAAACCATGTAAGTCTCCTGAACTGCGAGACCTCATTAAAACTCGTGATAAATAGTTGTTATAGTTAATAAAAACGCAAGTTTACCTTAAAATAAATTAATATAATAATTTGAAATACAAATTTGTCAATATAAGTCATTTATCTTATTTTGAAACCAGAACTGAGCTTTAGCCTGCGAGCAGCGTGCTTCTTTGTTGGACATACGAGCATTTACTACCTTTCTTGTAACCTTCTCGACTTACAAGCTTTTTCAATCGCTGTTTCACGGCGTCGTAGTCGACAAAAACGTACAATATTTCACACGGAGATGCGGTCGACCTACATCTATCGAAATATGAAATAAAAAAAATTCCAAAAATCGGACTTACGAGGTTTTGCAGGTATACTAGCGATATGTTCTTTTAACTTCAGCCTACTTTGCGTGATGAGTACAAATAAAACGTCTGTCTTGATTCGGTAAACAGATTTCTAAAAATAGATCTGGATTTTTGTCCTGAAAAACATCTTAAGTCAAAAATGTCCAAGCTTAAGGAATGAAGCAAGAATAAAATAAGAAATTGCAAGGCTAAAAAAAAATAAATTTTAATTCATTTTATAATGGAATAGTTGAATTGAAAGAATAAATTATAAAACCAAATTATAATATCTTAATATAAAAATCTTATAATTTGATAACTTCAAGGTTTTATTATGTATAATTAGATTACCCAAAATAGTTAAATTAGTTTTATTTCTATGGAAAATTGTGATGCTACGTATGATAAATTATGAAAATATTATAATCGAAAGACACAAAAATATTTTTAGAGGGAAAATTAGTTGCCTAGTGTCCTTAGTTGCCTTAGTGTCTATCAAGATTTAGTTAAACTAGCAGTACCAGCAGTAAGGTATTATTTCTTGGTAAAGCTTATAATCTTTTATAATGTATGTATATCATTATCCAAAACCATGTTTATCACTTGATACGTGGCCAATTTGATTTGAAGTGATATTTGAATAACTAACTCATCACTAATTCTGTACTTAACTAATTTTGTATTCAGGATCAGGGAAATCACATTGCCCACCAAAATGGGTGGGACGCATGGCCACCACTCTCCACCGATATGTATTTTTTTAAATGCCTATTGCCAAGCTATGTCCCACCGACGAACTTAGCCGACCACAAGTTCTTATAAGGTACCAAAAGATTAACTTATACTAAAAAATTTAGCTTGATGTTAGTCAGGAACTTTTTTGCTCGCTATCTCCTGGACTATTATATTTAACTCCGCTTTAGTACTTCATATTTGGTTCGTCTTGTAGCCAATAAACTGACTGTTGTTTTAGATGTGGTTATGCCCAACTCAGCGGTGCAATTTTAGGGTTGTGGTTTAGTTTAACCATAATAACCAGATCTGTAGAACAGTATTTTTAAAGACGCCACTCCATTTATTGATTGTAAACTGAAAGGGTACATCAGGAGAATAAAACAAAGACAAAACTTTAATTACGAACAAACGGACTTCTGGAAAATGGAGAAACCAAAAGGAGTGTGAAAGGGATGGAAAGGAAGGTGAGTACGCCACCAAACACCACAAGGGAAGGCCTTTTGAGGACCCAGAAGAAATTAAATACACAGATGGCTTGTTATCAATTGTGTGTACTTAAGGCCAACTTTAGGTACAAGAAAGTTAAAAGTTATTCTTTGCCCAGTACATACGTGTAAAACGGAAAGCATAACATCTGTAATTGAATTTAAAGAATGAATAACTTGAACTGAAACAAAATAAGGTGTAATTNTTCAACGACTGTAAAAATGCTCTTGCTAATGCCACTGCTCTTACATTTCCTAAATCAGAGGGACAGCTGGTTTAGTAACAGACGCGTCGGACAAAGCAATCGGTGCAGCTCTCCATCAAATTGAAAAATCAGAAATAAAACCTCTCAGTTTCTTCTCAACTAAACTCAACGAAGCTCAACAACGTTATAGTACATACGACAGAGAGCTCTTGGCCGTGTACTCTGCGATCAAGTACTTTCAACATCTCCTGGAAGGGCGTGAATTCAGAGTATACACGGACCACAAGCCTCTGTCGTACGCATTTCAGCAAAAAACCGATAAGTGCACTCCTCGCCAACTTAGACACCTTGATTTTATCGGACAGTTCACCACCAGCATTCACCACATCAAGGGCAAGGATAACGTTGTTGCCGATGCTTTGTCCAGGATAAGCGCTATCAGCTCACCATCGTCTGTGGATTACGAGGAATTAGCAAAAGATCAAGTAGACGAGGAGCTAAGAGAATTGTTGGACGGCAAATCATCATTAAAACTACAATTAATAAAACTGCCTAACATCAGCAAGCCGCTATATTGTGAAGTAAAGGAAGATATTATAAGGCCTTACGTACCGTTGAAACATCGGAGGGACGTATTTAACTCTATCCACAACCTGTCGCATCCTGGCCGACGAACAACATCAAAGTCGGTTAGGCANCGACACCTGTACCGGTTGCGTGACTTGAGCCTAGGCAATTCTCCTGCTAGTCCTGGACGTGTAAATAACTCCGGATACCAGGTAAGCGCTTCTACCACTTTTTGGATCGCACTAATCCACCTAGATGGTCCGGTACCCTTAATCCAACTAAGTTATGTTGTCAATACTTAAAACTTTGTCGAAGCCTAAAGCTAACACATGGCACTTCTCGAAGCCAACCTATCACCTGTAACCTTCTCCAAGCAACCATCCTAACCTTTAAGGAAGAAGAACAAAAAGAACAACTCTGTCAAAATGGCGCCGAATTCAAATTATAACCCCATTCAGACACAAAATTAAAATAATAATTGTACAGTTTGAATAATAAACATAAATAATTGCTACAGTCTTAATACTATTTTTGGATTTTTCTTGAGAAAAAATCTTAGTCAAGGAATTTACTTCTCGTAATTACTTAAGCCGTGTCCACACTTGTTCGATTGAATCTAAAATAAGGTTAGTAGGGTTAGTTAGCCATAATATTACCTTCTTCTCCTTTCTGGCAGTCTTCTGCCAGACCTAACAATACTACTGGGCTTACATATATCATAAAATTTAAAATAAAAGAACAAAAAAAAAGGAGAATAATAGCAAACTTCTACAATTATTCCCGAGAGGTGGTGATGGTATGGTGTAGGATTAAGGGAAGAGAGGTTCGTTTAGAGGTGGGTACGGAGTATGAAGAGAAGAAGCTACCTAGGGCAGAACTTATGCCAGGGTTTCGATGTAGTACCACAGCCAGAATATTTGGACGCCGATCACGATACCTGATAACCCCAAAGTACTTGTAACTAAATTTAGTTCCAAGGTGCAGATCACAGCCTAACGATACGGTGTCGTCGACACCTGTACCGGTTGCGTGACTTGAGCCTAGGCAATTCTCCTGCTAGTCCTGGACGTGTAAATAACTCCGGATACCAGGTAAGCGCTTCTACCACTTTTTGGATCGCACTAATCCACCTAGATGGTCCGGTACCCTTAATCCAACTAAGTTATGTTGTCAATACTTAAAACTTTGTCGAAGCCTAAAGCTAACACATGGCACTTCTCGAAGCCAACCTATCACCTGTAACCTTCTCCAAGCAACCATCCTAACCTTTAAGGAAGAAGAACAAAAAGAACAACTCTGCCAAAATGGCGCCGAATTCAAATTATAACCCCATTCAGACACAAAATTAAAATAATAATTGTACAGTTTGAATAATAAACATAAATAATTGCTACAGTCTTAATACTATTTTTGGATTTTTCTTGAGAAAAAATCTTAGTCAAGGAATTTACTTCTCGTAATTACTTAAGCCGTGTCCACACTTGTTCGATTGAATCTAAAATAAGGTTATTAGGGTTAGTTAGCCATAATATTACCTTCTATGGCGGAATTTTATATTGGTTGCATCATTTTTTTTTTACTATTCTTTATAATTATTTTTAAATATATAGTTTTTGTGAAACAAAGACCTTTATTGGCACTCTTTTACTTTGTTGCCACCTTTTTTATTTTTTGAATGTAGTGAAAAAAATATAGTGAATAATAGTGTGTAATTTTGTGATTTAAAATCAAAATATCAAACTGTATGTGTATAAAAAATCAAAACTGAAAGATGAAAAGTGTGATTTTCCTTTGTTTCACAGTACATTAGACTAAATCCCTTTCTCCTAATAGTTATTTAATTCGTTACCAATCCTACTTTTCTACACTTTATGCATACCGATAAAGGTGGGTAACATACTTAAAGAGCACTTCAGGCTGAACTGAAGGAGACGGTACGTGCGAGAATCGCTTCGCTGCACAATTTTGCTTGATTTATACACTTAAGATATAATATCCCTTTTTTAAATAGTTCAGTTGTATAATTATTCATTTGAGTGATTATGTGTGTCATTTGTACATAGAATAGTTGAATTTATCGATGTGACAATTAAATTAATATGTTTAATTAGAGTTTTCAGTAGAAGGGGAAGGGATGTCAGCTACCTAAAGGGGTGCCAGTACAATAGTTTATGCACTTGATAAATCGTAATAGCTTCAATTCATCTCACACCAAACAACAACAAATTTATAACCTCTCTTTGGTTATAACCTTTTCGATCGACTTCTGCCTTCAACCCCTGTTTCGAAACAAGATTATTTCAAGCCGCCATGACACTAACCACAACAAACCGCCGGTCGATGATCGGTTGACCGAATAGTGATCCTGAACGCACCCTTAAGCCGGCTTTACACCTTGCGATTTGTCGGTGCAATCTGGTCGGAACGATAAATCGCACCGATATATCGTAAGGTGTAAGTGGAAATTGTATAACGATATCGGGGTTGGGGTTGGGTTGTTGGTCGAATCAAAACTTATTCAACAAGTCGGTGTGTGTAAAGGGAGGTCGTACAACCTCCCGGCCAACCCCCTACAAGAAGTAAATTAAAAAGAAAGATCGGGTCAGAGATCGGGGTAAGAAATCGGTGTAGTGTAAACGCTCCCAGGTTGCAACGATATATCATGCGATTTATCGTTCCTTCAGATTGCATCGACAAATCGCAAGGTGTAAAGCCGGCTTTAGATGTAATTGTCAAATGTGGTCACGTTTATTTGTTCTTCTACATCTTGATACTTGATTGGTAAACATTGACACTTCCTTTTTTCAGTCTTCTAATCTGAAGTACACTAAACTCCTCAAAATTTTGCACCCTTATACGTTTTATTTTACTCTGTTAAAATATTAAATGTTCTACTTACGTGTATTTCAGTTTAGTTTGTTCAATTTTATGTTATTGATATAAGTAATATAGCATGAGATGAGCATAATATGCTTATGAATATTTTGTTACCAACTTTTCTTGCAGATTAAACTACAAACATGAGCTCTTGATCTTTTTTGAAAAGCGTTGCCTTCCCGTTCAAATTAAACTTCCTTGCATAGCTAACTAATAACTTCATTCTTAGGTGATACGAATACTTAAGTTTCTAGAAAGAAAGTTTAACTTTGTAGAGCTAGTTGAACTTCATCTCTAAAGGAAACATTTTATTCCCTTACGTCTTTCTACTCTTAAAAATGTAACACTCTAACATCAGTTTGTACTCTCTTACGTTACTTTCTACAAGCTTGATGTAGAGTCCTCACTTTCCTTAAGTAAGATCGTATGAGTAAATTTACCGTCTCTTTCTTTGATTTTACTTATTCAATATTTTAAATCAGAGAATTTTGTCGACTTCCAAAAAAGTTATTTTATAATCTATAATTATGTTAAATACTAAAACCTTTCTTTTTAAAGCCTTTCTTTTTAACATATCATACATTTTAAAGCATACACTACGTTTCATATTACTCTTAAAATAAATTATTTATTTTGTTAATATTAATAAAATAACATTTACTCATATCATTTATTCAACTAAAAAGAGGTTGACTTTTTGCTTTTATGTTCTGGTTGTTGAATTTTTCATCACATAAAAAAATCCAAATGTACAACTCTAGTAAAATGCAACTAAATCAAAGATAAAGCTTAGAAACCCCGAACGAAAGCTTGTATGGAACTTAAAATAAATCTATCATGTGAAGTCATATATCTAACTTAATCTCTCTGAGAAGTTTTTTTTTTTTTTTATGTGATGCTTTGTATACAATGTTAGAAGTGAATAAATAATCTATACTTGTTATTTAGTAGTTTTACTTCCGACCTTACCAAAGGTAATGGAAGTTATGTTATCGTTCCGAAAAACGGACCTTTTTTGGAACGAAGTTCCATATGGCACGTTCTGGAGCCCGATAGTGAATCCGAAAAAACGACCAAAATCACCGTCTCAAAATCACCATCACAAAATAACCGTCACGAAATCTACTATGATGACGATAACTTGTGAAATTTGGATGTTATGTCATAATTAGGCCATTGTTGGTCCTTGGTCCCATATAATTTACAACCTTTTGCGCTTATTTGCTTCTCCTGCACAGGCACACAAACATACACTTATTTACACCTATAGCATTAAAAAATACTTTTCTGATATTTATGAAACTTCTATAGTTTATCGAAAGTAACATTCAAATAGCCCCAGATTGATTTTCAGCAGTTTGCGCTCTTTAAATTTTCCTTAATTGATACTTTACGTGGGAAATATAATAAATTTTACAAAAATAGGTTGTATAAGTATAAAATCATTAAAGTATGCTTAATAGAACGGGAGTAAGCTATATACCCCACTAATTGGTAGACTATTTTTATAACCAACTATTTTTTTTTATTAGTAATTAGTATAAAAATTAAACCTTAAGGTATATTCGGGCCGTAAATTACAACTAAATGCACTCAAGTGATTTGTTTTAGGTCATTACTGAATAAATACATTAGATACTATACACGTGTATTATTGAAATCCTAAGTTTAGGAAGATTAGATAGCATGGGCGCCCATATGGGGGGGGAAGGATCCTTTTTTCCCCCCCCCCCTGGAATACTGAATCGTTTCTTTTAAGTGTTCCTAAAACACTTGTGAGACTTTTTTAAGTTCAATTTATAAAAATGCTTAAAAATTTATTATAATAATTCTGTGTATGTGTAGTTGTAGTGGTAGTGGTATGTATTTACATTATGTAGTAAATATAAAAAAGTGCCGAAGTTTTTAGATAANGGCGCCCATATGGGGGGGGGGGCGCTTGCCCCCCCCCCCTGGAATTCAGAACCGTTTCTTTTAAGTGTTTCCTAAAACACTTGTGAGACTTTTTTAAGTTCAATTTATAAAAATGCTTAAAAATTTATTATAATAATTCTGTGTATGTGTAGTTGTAGTGGTAGTGGTATGTATTCACATTATGTAGTAAATATAAAAAAGTACCGAAGTTTTTAGATAAATAATATTAATGTTGAATAAAGGTTAAGAGAAGGAGTAAGTAGTTATAGTATGAAACCGGATAAAACGATTAATTCTTTCAGTATTCTTCCTGTTTACGTTTTATCAAACTATATCGTCTCAGTCCTCCCATGATACCCTATCGACACCCTATATTTTCACACTCTTATAAATTCCATCACTATCGACTAATCATCTCTAAGTTTCAATTTTATGCAAAATAACGGATTGAAATTTAGGAGTTTTCGTTTGTGGAAGGGATGATGGTACTCCTTGCGCATGAATATTAAATATAGGTTCTAGTAAGATCAGTCCTATCAGTTTTTTTTTAAGGGTAAAACAGAGGTAGTTTGATGGGCGTGAAAATCAGGGGTTGGCAAATGGACCCAANTCATAATTAGGCCATTGTTGGTCCTTGGTCCCATATAATTTACAACCTTTTGCGCTTATTTGCTTCTCCTGCACAGGCACACAAACATACACTTATTTACACCTATAGCATTAAAAAATACTTTTCTGATATTTATGAAACTTCTATAGTTTATCGAAAGTAACATTCAAATAGCCCCAGATTGATTTTCAGCAGTTTGCGCTCTTTAAATTTTCCTTAATTGATACTTTACGTGGGAAATATAATAAATTTTACAAAAATAGGTTGTATAAGTATAAAATCATTAAAGTATGCTTAATAGAACGGGAGTAAGCTATATACCCCACTAATTGGTAGACTATTTTTATAACCAACTATTTTTTTTTATTAGTAATTAGTATAAAAATTAAACCTTAAGGTATATTCGGGCCGTAAATTACAACTAAATGCACTCAAGTGATTTGTTTTAGGTCATTACTGAATAAATACATTAGATACTATACACGTGTATTATTGAAATCCTAAGTTTAGGAAGATTAGATAGCATGGGCGCCCATATGGGGGGGGGGGGCAAGGGGGGAGCTTAGATAGATAGAAAGTTCATTCGTAAAGCAAAACTAAACTAAAGTATTCCTTAAATTAACTAGACTTGTACTATAAAAATAAAAGAATGTTTTCTAAGAGAGATAATGACTAAAGGAACGAAGTTATCATTATCCTTTTTTATTTAAGGATAATAATTCTTAAGATTAGGTTCTTGTCGTAATGAGAAGGAGTTCTTCCTTTCTTTACCCTTTAAGCAAACTAATAGATTCACAGAAAGTTAAGAGTTTGTTTAGGGACAAAATCTTCATCTCCTTTAAGGAATTGCTGGCAGACTAAAGGATTTACATTTAATCCTTATACCAGAATGTCTGAGATGGAATTTTGTATTCCTCTCCACACGGCTGATAAATGAATAAATGGAACTAAAACTAGCAGCTATGTAAGATTCTAGTGACAAAATTTTTAAATTAATACGGTAACTTAGTTAATCAGATACGTACTTTTAAATATATAGGTGTTAATAAAAAAACTTTTGTGGGCATGTAGATGAGAACTAATGAACGCAGAAGGTTGAAGATTATGTGGGATAAGCAATTAGCTAATTACGACCTACCACCCAAATTTCATTAAAATCGGACTTGTAGTTTTTAAGATACGTTTGGATGCATAAATTGTGGAGAGACTGAACCAAAAATAAAAAGGATTTCTGTCCTGGTCCTAAATATTTTTGAATTCGGAGGCATAAATAAATTTCGTTCGTCAAAACTATCTGGATAGTAGTATATACACTTCAGTAAGCTCGGAAGCAATAATAAATACAAGAAATAGCACAATACACTGTTAACATAACATATACAATAACATTTTCTGACTTGGCAAATACACACCCCAAACTTAAATCAAATAATAAATCTTATTTTTCCATATGAGTGTCGCAGCACAAAAATATAAATTTGTATAACGACACTGCATTTAATTTTAGCCTCTTTGTGGTGTGTATTTGTCAAATCAGAAAATGTTTTTAAATTTAAACGTGTAGAGTGATTTGGGAAAGAGAATTAAGAGAGAGAGACAGACAAACATCATCTACTTGCATTGGATAAATTAGACCTAGTAGAACTTACTCGGATAGTGGGAGACTTGGCTAAACCTATGATCTCACAACTTTTTACGCGAGACTTGGCTTATTTTTTTGCACTAGTGTTTTTGTTGGGATTTCACTTCTTTTTTTAAGTAATTTTTCATTGCCACTAACAATTTTTCGTTTTTATTTCTTTGTTCTTGTTTCATCGTTCTTGCTTGATCGTTCTTGGGCATTTTTTTTTCTTTGTCAATCTTTCGTATAAAACTACTTTATCGCTGAGTGCTCAAATTTAGCTAAATAATATTATCTGGAGTAAATAACTTTGCACTTTAAGATAACTATCAAATTAAACTCAACAAACGTTCTCAACATCACTTTTACGTTTTAACGTCCTCCACTAGTTGGCTCTAGTGGCGCTGTTTATAATTTTCATTTTTTTACAATATTTTGAATAGGCAGTTTTTCTATTAGCCCCAAAAGGAACAAAGAACCAGATTTTTTCGGATTTTTTCATTTTTCCTTTATTTGTACAATAAACTTTACCAATACCTTTACAAAATTTCAAGTATCTAGGATTGTTAGAAGTACCTTAAAATTGTGATGAGTGAGTGATGAAATAACAAAACTTTAGGCTCATATACCTTATGAAATACTATGGGTAGAGGAGTGAAATTGTTATTTCTGGTTCAGTTCGTCATGAACTTTAAATTAAAATTAGTTTTATACAACTAAGTATCTTTAATGGGACAATAGAGGGGGGTCCAAATTGCCGTGAGTTGGTTCCAGTAAAGGATGGTACGGCTGTGCTCGACTTGGCGGGGGCACTGCCGTGCCCCTAGATTATTCTTTATTAAATTTGCTCGTTTTTATTTAAATATAAAGTTAGGTAAAATAGATAAATAAGGAATGATTATGAAAGATGACTTAGTGGACCTTAATGAACTGTTTTCAAATATTCCCGATGATATCGTACAAGAAGCAAACGCAGTAAAGGCGGCCATATTTTTTCTCCCTTCTGGAGGTAAAATCTTGTACCTACTTCGGGAGTAAAAATCACTCGCACCCTCGCGATAATTTACTGAACCAACTTCACCGCTCAGGGTGCAATCACTTACTTTACTCCTTTGGTGCGTAAATAACTATTTTTGTATATTTTTATGTGTATAATTGTATAATTTAATCCGAATTGTGATTGTGCATCCATTGTGGAGTGTTTTAGCTATCCAATAAATAGTTATTTAATTTATGTTTTGTTTCATTTTAGTTTTTTCATATACTCTACTTGCATTACTGCTATATTTACTTATATATCTAACTAATGATTTTTTTTATATATAAATGTAAGCCTCTCTTTGTTCAGTTATAAAGAAAAAACACCTCTGAAAAATATATAATTTCTGTTGGATTCCACCTGGCTTAAAATAGTCTATTATTTCTTATTATTCATTCTTGTTAAAAAAAATTATTGTTTTAACATGGTTAGCTAAAAAAAAATTGTTTATATAGCTTGACGTTATCAAATAAAATAAGACTTCATGTAGAATCCTCTTCTGCTGCATTCTAACTCTTCTAGCGCTTAATAATTTCAGATCCACAAGATCATTTTTATTTCTAAATTAACTAATTATTANGTAAAAATCACTCGCACCCTCGCGATAATTTACTGAACCAACTTCACCGCTCAGGGTGCAATCACTTACTTTAATCCTTTGGTGCGTAAATAACTTATTTATGTATATTTTTATGTGTATAATTGTATAATTTAATCCGAATTATGATTGTGCATCCATTGTGGAGTGTTTTAGCTATCCAATGAATAGTTATTTAATTTATTTATGTTTTGTTTCATTTTAGTTTTTTCATACACTCTACTTGCATTACTGCTATATTTACTTATATATCTAACTAATGATGATTTTTTTTTATATATAAATTTAAGCCTCTCTTTGTTCAGTTATAAAGAACAAACAACTCTGAAAAATATATAATTTCTGTTGGATTCCACCTGGCTTAAAATAGTCTATTATTTCTTATAATTCATTCTTGTTAAAAAAAATTATTGTTTTAACATGGTTAGCTAAAAAAAAATTGTTTATATAGTTTGACGTTATCAAATAAAATAAGACTTCATGTAGAATCCTCTTCTGCTGCATTCTAACTTCTCTAGCGCTTAATAATTTCAGATCCACAAGATCATTTTTATTTCTAAATTATCTAATTATTATAATACACTTTAAAATATAACCTAACATACTATTATCATTAAAGAAAAAAACACATTTATGAAAATCCTTTAATTTCATCGAACGATAATAAAAATGTTTATTGTTAAATATATTCTAATTTTGTCTGATTATTTTTAATTTTTCTAATAGCTCTAATTTCATTCCTTTGACACAAGTTTTTGTGAGTTCTAGATTGTTATATATTTGTAAATAAATGTGGTTTTATTTATATTATCGATAAGGTGTTCCGCGAAACTTCATTTTTGTGGCAACTGTGTGCTTTAATTTGTGTTATTAGCTGCTGATACGGCCCTCAAGGGAGATGTGGGGACCGTATTCTAAAAAGAATGAACGAGGTGGTCCTGAAAAGGACCGTTCTCTGGGGCTGTCCGTCTTTTCCTCGGCGGTCGGCCAGGCCAGCCTCAACTACCGTAGGTAGAGAGAGTCTAACCCTCCGACAACACCGAGAATGGCTTAACAGTGAACACCGCGCTAGGCGAGTCCAACTGTGGCCCGAGCTGGTTGGAGTAGCCGGTAACCTCTAGTAAGAGTCACTCGGCCACAACCCTCCAGCCTTGGCCTTGATGCCTCGACTCAGCTAGGTCGTGGTAGCACCGTCGCTTGACGAGAGGTGAGGTAGTGAAAGAACGAGAACACATCCAGTAAGTTAACAGCCGCCGGGGCAAGGGAGGCTCGGTACGGTAGTCGTGGTCTCTCTCTGTCGCCGGAGGTTTCCCTTGGGTAACGTTGAANGAATTGTGATTGTGCATCCATTGTGGAGTGTTTTAGCTATCCAATAAATAGTTATTTAATTTATGTTTTGTTTCATTTTAGTTTTTTCATATACTCTACTTGCATTACTGCTATATTTACTTATATATCTAACTAATGATTTTTTTTATATATAAATGTAAGCCTCTCTTTGTTCAGTTATAAAGAAAAAACACCTCTGAAAAATATATAATTTCTGTTAGATTCCACCTGGCTTAAAATAGTCTATTATTTCTTATTATTCATTCTTGTTAAAAAAAATTATTGTTTTATCATGGTTAGCTAAAAAAAAAAATTGTTTATATAGTTTGACGTTATCAAATAAAATAAGACTTCATGTAGAATCCTCTTCTGCTGCATTCTAACTTCTCTAGCGCTTAATAATTTCAGATCCACAAGATCATTTTTATTTCTAAATTATCTAATTATTATAATACACTTTAAAATATAACCTAACATACTATTATCATTAAAGAAAAACACACATTTATGAAAATCCTTTAATTTCATAGAACGATTTAAAAATAAAACTAAATGAAGATTAAGACAGTAACTGCGGTATATAAAAAGGTTTGTTTATTGTTAAATATATTCTAATTTTGTCTGATTATTTTTAATTTTTCTAATAGCTCTAATTTCATTCCTTTGACACAAGTATTGTGTGAGTTCTAGATTGTTATATATTTGTAAATAAATGTGATTATATTATCGATAAGGTGTTCCGCGAAACTTCATTTTTGTTGGCAACTGTGTGCTTTAATTTGTGTTATTAGCTGCCTTCCTGACTATGTATGGGGAGATTATTTAGTCGTATAAGCAATAAGCATACATGAATGATTTAGAAACCAGCGTATCTAGTCTAAGTTATTGAATGAGATGAGTAAACATAATACACGTTCCTGATATCCTCCCACCCCCTGGTGAATTGGATCTAAAGGGTCACTAGGTCAAGGCCCCGCCCATGATAAAATCATCTAGGTCATATACGGATTCATGCGCGTTTTTATTAACGTTTTGGGATTTTAATGCTGCGTCTTATTATTATTCTCTTTTCTTCATAGCATTTGTTTATTTTTAAAGCTATTTCTATCTCTGCTATGTCAGAGTAATTAATAGCTGGATAAGACATTATTAATATATTTTTTGTTCATTCTTTATGATTGCCAGATTTCAGGATGGATCATTAATTAATATTTTCCTTTTCTTTGTTTCTTTTAAGACCTGATTGACACCGTTAATGGGTTTCTTTTAATAAGGACACCGGGAGATGATTGAAAATCCCTCTCTTCCACCTCTTCTTCTACTCACTGGAAAAATTTTGATTTAAAGGCTTAACCTCATATTTCCCCTGATTTATGCCTAAGTTAGTTTAAATGAATATTTTTTGGTCCTAGGGAATAGGAGTTTACTCTTCTCCTCTGGGGGCTCTCTGCCCTCTAGGGGTTAGCTTTTCCCTCCACTTTGATTAACGTATGTAAATCTTCAGTTCATTCGAGTAACTTCAATCCCCTTTTCCTATGTTTCCCACTAACCCTATCATAAAGCAATTCAAAATTAAACAAATACTTCACTGGTTAGAATTTTTCAATGGTATCATTAGTTGTTCGGTTTCAATTATAGCATCAGGGGTTTTTTTGTTTGTTGTTTTGGTAAAAATCGTGGGTTTCCAGGTAAATCTATCAAGTCCATTTTTTATTTAAATCGAAATGACTTACCTAAGTAACTATTTTGGAAGAATTTGCGGTTATTTATCAATAGTAAAGTCACACAAACGCTACAGGTTAATCTTGTGAATTATTTCGTGTGAGCCGGTTGCTGTGTATTGTCTGACAAAACTAAAAGATAAAATGGACATGGACATAGGTAATTTTACCCGGAGTTCCATGATATTATTACTTATTTAGATCACTGTCTTATATACTAAACAGAAGAATACCAGCGTTGGATGTTTCTGTCCCGTTAGATGTTTGCTATAAAATATTTATTTACTATTGTTTTAGTAATCTAAAATGTCAAAGGATATATTTGTTGTGATTGTTTTCTCTTTAATTTATTTATTTGTCCACACCGCAAAGACGTACGTAATGTAATAATACTTGTTATCGCCAAAGCCCCCAAAAAAATAGTATTTTGTTTGGTTCTGGGTTTGTAACTAAAAGAGATGGTTCTGAAAACAAAATTTTTGTCTCAGATTTAAAAAAAAAAAAATGACGACCGTTAATGTCAAAAGATTTAGACATCAGGGAAAATTTTTGGTTCCGTCTCTGTCTGTCAGTCTGTCACTCAATTTTTTCTAACCAATTTTTCTTAAAAACTATTCGTCCGATTTTAATGAAATTTAGGTGGCAGGTCATTATTAGTCCATTGTTGGTCCCATTTAAGTTTTAACCTTCTGCATCCATTAGTTTTATTCGACATGCACTCAAAGTTTTTATTGAGACCTATATTTTTTAAAGTACTCATCAGACTTTAAAGAGATTTGGATGGTTTGTCGATTATAGCCCACACAGATGGTAGTCCAGTCATTTGGTAGTTTTAACAGGAAAAAATTGCTGAAGAATTTTTCTCGACGGATCTTTATGTTTTTTGGGGTGCTGAATCTGAAAATCTAGTTATCGACTAGATTCGGATATGGCTTCACCATGAAAATGGTGAAAAACCAT
>KZ653462.1:23995-52160 GCA_001010745.2 Gerris buenoi
GGTCGATGTTTTCGGACCTTTCGTTGTAAAATGCCTAAGGAGCCAGGTCAAACTTTTTTCAGTTAACAGCTCATTCAATCCTCACTCCCTGGAGCCATTAACACCAAGTCATCTGCTCACCTTAAAAGATCTACCAGGAGAACCACCCCCTGGAGAATTTGAGAGAGACGAGTTGGACGACAGGAAACCTATAATACATCATCTAAGTCAAGAGCTTTGGGCACGCTGGAGGAAGGGGACTAATTCTACTGATTCCGAAGACACCAGAACCAGGGAAGTTCCCCGCCAAAGAGCCTTCCTACAGAATTCAATCAATTGATTGAATTGAGGAGCCATGTCGGCGTAGCCGGTTATATTTTTGTTTTGTTTTATTATTGATTTTATTGTATTTGACTTTGGCAGATATTGTTAAAATGAAATAAATATTCTTTTACGGTGGTGTGTAAAAAAGTGTTAAGAGTTAAAATAGTAGATTACAGCCAGTAAGAGAATAACTAAAATAGAGAATCTCGCTGCTATCAGGACCGGTAGCGATAAATAATAATAAAATAAAAAAATAAACTCATCTTACAATTAGAATTGTTTTTTGACAGCGTGAGAAAATAGACAAGAAGCGAATGAGAGCGCTGGATTTTGAATTTTAGAAGGTCGGGCCAACCAGGCAAATAAAAAAGTCTCTAGTAGAGGGGCGCGGACTTAGGGTAACCGTTCAAAGAGACTTAATAACCTCCACTGCTTGAATCTTTAAATGTTTCCTGTTTAGTTAACATTGGAAGACAACTTTTTTCTGTTAAATACTTTATTGCTGAAATATTGTTATATATTCATTTTAATGTTATTAAATATAATGCACTAAATATTCCACTGTTTTTGAATTTTGTTAGTGATCACCACAATCACCTGATCACCACAATCACCTGATCACCACAAGCAATTCTCTCTCATCATCACCATCACTACCGTCAATCCATCTACTTATAACAATAGTATTTATACTTGCCAATTTATATTTCTATATCTTTTATACTTTATCTCTATTAAAATTAGATTACTTTTATAGCTTCTTTTTTCACGTCTTTAACCCCTTACAGTCCAGTTAAAGGTTCACCTCTATTCACCCTTACATCTACCCCCGTANGAGAGAAAATTTATATTATTATTATTTTGTTGTATTAAAAAAAAGTATTTTAATATGGCGACAATGTTGTGTAAGACACAGCTGAGAATGTGCGATGTTTGATGCTGAAAAATTAGTTGAACAATTATACTAGGATTTAAAATTAATTCGATGACAGCTTGATAATGACCCAAGGCGGGGTTGAAATATAGCATGATTATTTTAAAAATGAAGAATTAAAAGTTTAAAAAAAAACCCATCAGGCCAAAGAAAGTAATTTCTAAAAAAATATTAGTAAGTATAACATCTTCAACTATACAAGGGTAAGTAAAATGGAGGATTCCTCAGGATCCACGTGAAGGAAGTTATAAAGTGGACACTTACACAGGCAGGTTTGGACTTGTCCGTGGATTCCTCAGGATCCACATGAAGGAAGTTACAAAGAGGACACTTACACAGGCAGGTTTGGACTTGTCCGTGGATTCCTCAGGATCCACGTGAAGGAAGTTACAAAGTGGACACTTACACAGGCAGGTTTGGACTTGTCCGTGGATTCCTCAGGATCCACGTGAAGGAAGTTACAAAGAGGNAATGCTCAGTTTAGGTAAAGTCAATAAAAGTACTAACATTTCTTCCCACAACCCGTTTGTCGACTCTGAGGGGATATTGAGAGTAGGAGGTCGCATCAAACATACTTTACTACCAGGACACGAGAAAAACCCCTATATATTTTCGAGTCAATCCCACATTACTAACCTTTTAATTAGGCATTACCATCAGGCAGTACATTACCAAGATCAAGGTATCATGGCCAATGAGATTCGGAGCAGGGGTTATTGGATAATAGGAAGTTGTTCCGCGGTTTCGAACTATATCGCCAACTACATCCCGTGCAAACGCCTTAGAGGATCCTTCGTGCACAAAAAGATGAGTGATTTGCCGCCTGATCGAGTTACGCCAGCTTCACCGTTTACACACAGCGCGGTCGATGTTTTCGGACCTTTCGTTGTAAAATGCCTAAGGAGCCAGGTCAAACTTTTTTCAGTTAACAGCTCATTCAATCCTCACTCCCTGGAGCCATTAACACCAAGTCATCTGCTCACCTTAAAAGATCTACCAGGAGAACCACCCCCTGGAGAATTTGAGAGAGACGAGTTGGACGACAGGAAACCTATAATACATCATCTAAGTCAAGAGCTTTGGGCACGCTGGAGGAAGGGGACTAATTCTACTGATTCCGAAGACACCAGAACCAGGGAAGTTCCCCGCCAAAGAGCCTTCCTACAGAATTCAATCAATTGATTGAATTGAGGAGCCATGTCGGCGTAGCCGGTTATATTTTTGTTTTGTTTTATTATTGATTTTATTGTATATTACAGCCAGTAAGAGAATAACTAAAATAGAGAATCTCGACAATCGTGATCACCACAATCACCTGATCACCACAATCACCTGATCACCACAATCACCTGATCACCACAAGCAATTCTCTCTCATCATCACCATCACTACCGTCAATCCATCTACTTATAACAATAGTATTTATACTTGCCAATTTATATTTCTATATCTTTTATACTTTATCTCTATTAAAATTAGATTACTTTTATAGCTTCTTTTTTCACGTCTTTAACCCCTTACAGTCCAGTTAAAGGTTCACCTCTATTCACCCTTACATCTACCCCCGTAGGAGAAAGATCGGGTTATAATTTCGTACCCCCCTTGCTCCTACAGATACAAAATTTATACATTGTTTACTCCTTTATTTACTGACAAAGGAGTTACAACAGTTTAATTATCTGCCAGCATAATCAATTAAAATCCACAAACAGTATTTTTAAAAGAAAAACGGACGTACAATATACCTCTGAGGTACAGAATTTGATAAGCAACATTTTACTATAGTCCAGGAGACAGCGTGCAGAAAAGAGTCTGACTAACATCAAGCTAGAATTTTGTATACAAGTCAATCTTTTAGCGCCTTTTAAGAATATGTTCTTGAAAGGCACACTTGATAGGTTAGTTATTCAAATATTACTAAAAATCAACGTAGTCACCTGGCTAGGGACAAACTAACATCAACTTGATTTTCGGTCTTACTAACTAATTCTGAACTCAGGATCATGAAAATCATACTGTCCACCATAATTGGTGAGACATGACCGCTCTCCATCCTTTTGTTTCTAACGCCTATTGTCAAGCTATGTCCCGCAGACGAACTTAGCCGACCATATATTCTTAAAAGGCACTAAAAGATTGGTTTGTCTACAAAATTCTAGCCTGATGTTAGTCAGACACTTTTTTGCACGCTATCTCCTGGACTATTAAGTTTATCCATCTCGAAGCATCGAACCACCTCGAAGGACTAACACAATTAATTATTGTATCACGAGTAAACAAGAGCTTCCTTAATTACTATAAAATAAAAATAAAAATAAGTTACCTAACTCTTGTGCGACAGCTTCAAGTGGTATTAGTATATTGTCATCATCGTCTCTGTAACCGTAGTAGTAAGCATCGATACACTTCATCAGTTCCCCTCGGGTCTTCCTAGCGGGCGCCGGCACTGCTTGCTCAAATAACTCCCTCACACCTGCACAGAAGCACCTCTTGTACTATTGTCACATGTCCAAAAGTAAAATACTTAGTTTACTCTTTGAGTGTTTATTCACTGTGAGTAAGTTCTAACAGAATCTCGAGTAGAAACAACTAACTTAGTTTACTCTTTGAGTGTTTATTCACTATGAGTAAGTTCTAACAGAATCTCGAGTAGAAACAACTAACTTAGTTTACTCTTTGAGTGTTTATTCACTATGAGTAAGTTCTAACAGAATCTCGAGTAGAAACAACTAACTTAGTTTACTCTTTGAGTGTTTATTTGCTATGAGTAAGTTCTAACAGAATCTCAGGTAGAAATAATTTATTTTATAACAAACAACCATATGTAGCGAGACTGATAGACTTAAGGCCCCCATTCACAGTGGAACGAGTCGGCGAGCCGGTGTGTGATGTAGATTGCACGGACCGGCTCGCCTGTGTGTGGGGCTGGGTGTGAAGCTCGCTAGTAAAACAAGCGAGCCGTACAACGCACCCGACAAGCTCGTACTAAGTTGGCATGAGTGTGGTTAGTCTCTGGCCGGCTCGTCTTTTTGTGACTGTTTTTTGTCGATTGTATTGTATCTTATTTCTGTTAATTGCATCGTTTTATGTTAATTGTTTTTGTTCTGGTAATAATTTCAAACATAATTTTGTCAAGTTTTGGGGAAAATAAAAATTTTTAGAATTAATTTATCAATCTCTACCGGGAAAGATCATGTTTACAGAAGTTAAATAATAGGCATATTGAAATAGAAGTTTGAGAAACATTGCATTTGTAGAACAAATAAAAATTTCGAGAAGTTAATCCGAGTGCGGAAAAAAGTTATTTAAATAAAAAAAATAAAAAAAATCGCTAAGAGAGCATCCTTTCGCAGCAATTACAGAAGAAATACAATTATGTGTTTCATTTTGACAACGAAAAATCGTAATGTCACAATCGGACTACTCTCATCTGGGACATTCGCAAGTGCATTTATTTGTTTTCAATTTGGAGGACAGTTTGTAAAAAATTGTTTACGTACATATGTAAAAAATGTTTATAATCTCTGTGTTCTTGAATTTTTCAGTTTGTAACAGCTTAACATGAGAAAAGTAAGATTTATTCCTCAAATTTTCCTTTGACCTTATGCGTTTTTACTTTTACTCTTCCCAGCCATTTTTATTTTATTAGGGGTCATAACATACATTTGAAATTACAACTGAAATGAGACAGACAGTCTGTGCAAGGGTTTGAATGTGTATGAGCAACGGGGAGCCAGTCGGGCTCGAGGAGGGGAGGATTCAATGCACCGGCTCGTCGACTAGTTCCAAGGTGAATGGGCCCCTTTAGATCTTTAACATGTACCAAATGCAGTAAAAGAAAAAAAAGTTATAAGACTGACCAGGTAGTTGACGAGCTGCTCCGAAGTATTTATAACCTCGGTTACCAGGTACCTCCTTGCCTTCGTTATCCAACATACGAGGTCCTATAGCAGCATAGTCAGGTCCCCCCAGCTCTCTGATCTGAACCTCCCAGTGCCCTTTCTCCCGCATCAGCTTGTTTATCTCATCGTTCAAATCCCTGATGCGGAACTCTCCCAAACCAGCTGCAAACAAAAATAGCACGTTTATAACAAAAACAACCGATCAAGTTAACACATCATAAAATAACTCTGCACTATTATAACCACTTAAGCCTAAGTGCATGTGTGGTTTCTCTGAATATACGTTGACAACAATTATAAGCAAGTGTGAAAGAGAATCAGTCAGTGTAGGAGTTAAGACAGAGGTTTAAATCTCCTGTCTTTAGTAAGTTTATTGTACAAAGCTAACTTTCAACTACAAATAGTCATCTTCAGTACCGGTGAGAAGAGATAAAAAATGAAAGAGAAACAGTCAGTGTAGGAGTTGAGACAGGTTTAAATCTCCTGTCTTTAGAAGTCTTTTTAATTGCCGGAGAGAAAAGTTTTATTTGTAAGACTACTTGTGACATAAGGTTACCATTCTGAATCTGGGATACTTTTCGTGCAATTTCTCTGATGATTTGCATCCTCCATTTCTCAGCTTGCCTGAGATCGGTGCATTCGGACGCAAGGTAGGGTCGCCTTGCTTTGACTCTTTCACCATCTTGTTCAAGATGAGCTGCTCGCCACCTTGCCAGTGTTGTCCTAAAGAAGATGAAACAATATCAATATCACAATTTAGTTTAAAAGTAACAGGTGTTTGGATGAAGTTTACTACTGCTCTTTCAATAGAGAGGAAAGGATCTTCTAATTTAATTTTCTGAGGACAACTGTCTCTCATTAAACACATAATATGCAAGGAAAATAAGAAATAGAAACTATTATAAAACTACAAAAGCAATGGAATTAAAGTACAGTTATACCACGGACCGATGTAATAGGAGGGACTGAAGACTTAAGTCAAAAATACGTAAGTTGAGATATGTACTTAGATAAATTCTTAATTGGGTACTTATTACTAAGGAAAGAATGGAGTATACATAATACTTTTATTGGAAAATCTTAATAAAAAAAATTGAATATGTACACAACTAAGCAATTTTAAAAGGTATAAAATAATACTTAATTCACTTTTTGTGGGTCATTAGGGTAAAATAAAAGTCAAAAACTTTTTTACATCTACGATGAACAGAGCTATATTTGGAAAAAGTTTGTGATTTTTATTGTACCCTTAACAACCCACCAAAAAACGAATTATATAAAAGAAAAAGGACTAACTAAAGAAACTATATAAAATAATACCTAGGAATAAAAAAACCTTTTCAAAATTACAAGTACGATAAAAGTTTTTTCAGTAAGAAAATGAAACAGTAAAACAGGTGATACTCTGTATGAAAATTATAATGGGTAGAGAAGAATAATATAAAAACAACAACAAAACACAATAAATGACTACAAATAGAAATATAATACGTGATCAAACACCTTTCAAAAACTAAGTCCAAAAAAGCNTAAGAAAATGAAACAGTAAAACAGGTGATACTCTGTATGAAAATTATAATGGGTAGAGAAGAATAATATAAAAACAACAACAAAACACAATAAATGACTACAAATAGAAATATAATACGTGATCAAACACCTTTCAAAAACTAAGTCCAATAAAGCTTCATCAGTATGGAAACAATGCTGGAATCTGCGTCAACCACCCTACGTAACATTAGTTTGCTCTGAACCACCCTACCAGTGGCGGCTCGTGCTTAGGTTTTACTGGTTCAGTGAACCCCCAAGCAAATATTTAATAACACAATATTTTAAGAAATATAAATATGTATTTAGTTCTTGGTTTCATAAATCTAATAAAATAGGGTGAAAATGCTGGAGGGAGATACAAGTTACAATGCGCGGCTCTAGAAGCATCGATAACAGCGCCCAGTTCAAATGAGTGATTATGTGGAACTGAACCAATGTATGAANTTTGCTCTGAACCACCCTACGTAACATTAATTTGCTCTGAACCACCCTACGTAACATTAATTTGCTCTGAACCACCCTACGTAACATTAATTTGCTCTGAACCACCCTACGTAACATTAATTTGCTCTGAACCACCCTACGTAACATTAATTTGCTCTGAACCACCCTACGTAACATTAATTTGCTCTGAACCACCCTACGTAACATTAATTTGCTCTGAACCACCCTACGTAACATTAATTTGCTCTGAACCACCCTACGTAACATTAATTTGCTCTGAACCACCCTACGTAACATTAATTTGCTCTGAACCACCCTACGTAACATTAATTTGCTCTGAACCACCCTACGTAACATTAATTTGCTCTGAACCACCCTACGTAACATTAATTTGCTCTGAACCACCCTACGTAACATTAATTTGCTCTGAACCACCCTACGTAACATTAATTTGCTCTGAACCACCCTACGTAACATTAATTTGCTCTGAACCACCCTACGTAACATTAATTTGCTCTGAACCACCCTACGTAACATTAATTTGCTCTGAACCACCCTACGTAACATTAATTTGCTCTGAACCACCCTACGTAACATTAATTTGCTCTGAACCACCCTACGTAACATTAATTTGCTCTGAACCACCCTACGTAACATTAATTTGCTCTGAACCACCCTACGTAACATTAATTTGCTCTGAACCACCCTACGTAACATTAATTTGCTCTGAACCACCCTACGTAACATTAATTTGCTCTGAACCACCCTACGTAACATTAATTTGCTCTGAACCACCCTACGTAACATTAATTTGCTCTGAACCACCCTACGTAACATTAATTTGCTCTGAACCACCCTACGTAACATTAATTTGCTCTGAACCACCCTACGTAACATTAATTTGCTCTGAACCACCCTACGTAACATTAATTTGCTCTGAACCACCCTACGTAACATTAATTTGCTCTGAACCACCCTACGTAACATTAATTTGCTCTGAACCACCCTACGTAACATTAATTTGCTCTGAACCACCCTACGTAACATTAATTTGCTCTGAACCACCCTACGTAACATTAATTTGCTCTGAACCACCCTACGTAACATTAATTTGCTCTGAACCACCCTACGTAACATTAATTTGCTCTGAACCACCCTACGTAACATTAATTTGCTCTGAACCACCCTACGTAACATTAATTTGCTCTGAACCACCCTACGTAACATTAATTTGCTCTGAACCACCCTACGTAACATTAATTTGCTCTGAACCACCCTACGTAACATTAATTTGCTCTGAACCACCCTACGTAACATTAATTTGCTCTGAACCACCCTACGTAACATTAATTTGCTCTGAACCACCCTACGTAACATTAATTTGCTCTGAACCACCCTACGTAACATTAATTTGCTCTGAACCACCCTACGTAACATTAATTTGCTCTGAACCACCCTACGTAACATTAATTTGCTCTGAACCACCCTACGTAACATTAATTTGCTCTGAACCACCCTACGTAACATTAGTTTACTCTGAACCACACTACGTAACATTAGCTTGTTCTGAACCACACTACCTAACATTAGTTTGCTCTACTGTGTTTCCTACTTCTTGACTCCTTCCAAGTTGATAAGTCTCGATTTTAAAATAGAGTAATAAAACTACCCAAGGAGTCCCAACATCTTGGAGAGACCGACACATAAACCTTTGAGAGTTTTATCAGGCAGTCTATTGTTTAGAACCAAAGGGGTGATAAGTAAATAAGTGCCCCTCCATTGCATTACAAGGATGTGAAAACTGTCTTTGATAGCTCAGGTCTTTCTCAAGTTTGGGCGTCACTGGATCTAAACACGACATATAATCTGCATTGCTTACACCGACAAATAACTTAAGGATCTCAACAGTATTTAACTTCCGACTCAATGTCGAAACCAACACATCTGGGCCGGTGTACACCAGTTTTACTACCTAGCGATTTTTGATCGTATCATCTCCTCTAGTTTAACCCTTATTATTATTGCACTTACTTTTTAGCTCTTCTTAAAATTAAGGATTGTGCAGATTCGAGAGTTTTTCAATCTACGACATCTCTAAAGGTGTCTTATCGATTGAATTGATGCAACGTGTTTTGCACCGGCATTAAATTATTTCAGGGATCATTTCTAGTCCTTCCATGAAAGAATAATAATAAACGGCCCGAGTGGTTTTGCCCATGTCCTTTCAGTCACAACATATCAAATTAGAAAAAGTTTTAATATTCTACTTACATAGCCTTTTCCGCATTACGTGCCTGGAAAAAAAAAGACAATTATAAATATAAAATAAACGTTAAACAACAGATTTATTATGTTAAATGAAATGAAAAACAAGTGACAGTCAAATATTGAGGAATTACAGTGAGTTACATTTTAGTAAAACATTCACAACAATAACAGAAAAACCCGCTTACCATATTTTAATGAAGATGATGGGATTCTTTAAAAGGAAAAAACTAAACCACAAAAGGATTAAATTAACACAAAGAAAAATAACTGAAAAGTCAAATAAAGTTCATCAAATTAAAAATAATACATTCAAATTACATTCTTCAAACTTTAATTCGATAAATATATGATTAGGAAAAGTTATAATAACATTAATTTCGAACGATAATATAAGGCATGTTGCATATAACACGATAAAATAGTGAATAGAATAAACAATTGATAATAGCCGAGAAATCGGCAGTTTAGTTAATTTGAAAGTGATCGTAAAATTTCACCAAATTACTTAAATAAAAATCCTATTTTCTTTTTTTACAAATGATTTAATAAGCTACTGTGAAGATCGATTCGCTACGAATTTGTTTCTGAATATTTCAATTCACGTAGGAATTAAATAATCTCCGTGATTGTAAAATTGTATTATACTAAAATAAAAAAATTAATATTAACTAAATAATTTTTAGGTAAAATTCGCGATATCGGACACACTTGTCAATTTATAGAGTAGTGGGGGATAAGGATGTTTGTTTACAAAACTCTCTTACCGATTTGAAGATAAAAATAAACAAACAGAAATAAATCCGAAAAAGCCGGTATTTAATTACTTATATATGTAAACAGATTTGTTTTCCGGTAAATTTCGTTTACGTTTATCTATTTCTCAGCTATTTTTAATTCGGTATCGAGTCGAGAGTCATTTTCAATTTCTATTTCGTTTAATTTTATTTTTTCTCTAGTATATAAAGTGTCGGACATGTTTTTTCTCGGAGGGGTTTCTTCTTTTTTTGTACCCGGGTTTTATTTTTCAGTTTGGAGGGGAAATCCCCACCAATAGGACGAAGGTACCGGTGGCGGGAAATTCGAACGGAGCCGTCCGATTGGCGGTGTTTTAAAATGAAGCGGTGCGATTGGTCGGATAGGTTCCGTCGCCAAGTGTTTGTGACCTCCGACGTAAGGTTCTCCTGGCTCCGTAGACCGCCATATTTCTAGTACGGGTCTTCACCTCTACCTTAGTCCGTCTCTTCCCTCCGAAATTCATTTTACGTTATTTACAGGTTTCATGTAATTACTAAATTATTTTAACAGTTCTAATACTTTTAAAATCGTCTCGCAACTTCAATTTTTCAAAAATAGGTAAGTCAAAAGTGTCCGATTTGTTATTTTATTTAGTTTTACCGTGTTAAAATCGTTTCGCCGATTTTTTCCTCTCTGTCAGTTACCACTACTTGTTTTCGTCTACATCGTATTTATTTTCTATATTTCCCGGCCGATCCTTTCACATTTCAATTTATAATATTTAAAACTACAACTACGATATAAATTCTACAGTTATCCGGTCAATTTTATTATTATTCCGTGTGACTTTCGGTACGACTTCCAGGTTATGTTTACCCGTAGAAAATTTTTGGCTCCGGCGGGAATCCAATGGACGGTTCATTCAAGGTCACGTCTTCGTGTGTTCGTTAACCTCCTTCCAAATACGAAAAAATAAAAAAAAAATATTCCATCTCCTTTTTCCCGCCAATATCTAAAATTTTAACATTTCAATTTAGTTTTGAGTTACGGGTCGAGTATTATGCCGCGGTTGTACGGGTGGTTCTCCATTGTCGGCAACTGTTTCTCAGCCCTATTATACTGGGATTCTACGTCGTACTCGCCGGTACTGGGTCTTATCATTTTTTCTCGTTCAAAAACCTCGTTCGACCGTCGAAATACGACCGGGCTTTGAATTATCACCTCTATTTCAATTTGATATAACGAACGTACGTAACAAATACGTTTTATTTATGTTTTTCTCGTTAATATCGTGTCTTGTTTAGGTTAGTCCTAAGGGCTTATAAGGGCTGCTATTGGTCGATCCGAAGGAAGGGGGCGTGGTCATACTTAGGGGTACTTGCAAAGTATTGATCGCCGGCCCTCGAATATTCTACACGGTTGCTTTTGTATTATTCTGCCGTTTTGAAAATGCCTTTTTTCATTCCAACTCCTACATATTCATTCTTAAAATAACAAAAACACCATTAGCACTGGTACATCTGAATAAATGTACATATTTTTATTATTTATAAACCTTATTTATTTATTTTTTTTCCCCCATTTTTTTTTTTTATCAAAGAAACCAAATAAATAAAAAATAAAATTTTTTTTTTTTTTTTAAATTTATTTATTTTTCTTAATGTTACTGTTTGTCCTCAATTGATTCCTTGACAATTAAATCTATGAAAGCGATTTTAGTCGACATATTGAAGTTATTCTATTTTAACTATTGTACAAATATAATTTATATTTAGTGTATCGCCAAAAATGAGGCATTCTTGTGGAAGAAAATATATATATATTTTTTTTTAAAAAAAAGCTTGCCTAGAGGAAACTTATTTTAGCAATGTATATAAGGAAATGGGGAAAAGTCATACTGAGCACAACCAAGCATCCAACTAATGTTGCTTACTGGTGTCACGCAACTTGAGTTTCATGCAACTGGTTTTTTTTTTTATAGATTTCATGAAACCTAGTTTCTTGCAACATATAAAACCCAGTGTGGTTTCGGAGAAACGGTCGCTCGAAGCTTTAGTTACAAGTTTTTCTGAAACTGGTATTACGCAATGGGTTTTCTCGGCGCATCTGCCTTAACCCTTAGTTGGTAACATCCGTCTCCTGGACGGATAGCATTTGTATTTTGGGGCTTATGTGCGTCAGTAATTGCGCGAGCGGTCTATTCTGCGAATGCTTCATTCGAACCTTGAATGTCAACCTAGAAAGTGCTCCTATTTTTTTTTGACATGCGTAGTGCAATATTTTTTTCTTTAAAGTAATTGCACCCCGTCTATCAGACGGATATTACTGTATGTGTATGAAAACATACCCGTCCTGAGACGGATATACTTCCAAACATGCCTCAGAACGTAGTAATTATATACGTTCAGTATGTATATACATATATATATATATAACAGCAATGATGAGTCGGACGCGACGAAACGATGCAGGACATGGCGTTTTGCCGAGCCAACATCTTTGTGACGCATTGTCTGGTGTTGGTACAGTTCCTATGTGTCACGCTTGAGTGGCACATCCCTTGGTGTCTCTCACAAGTTGTTATGTTATTATGTTTGACGATTGATAGGTTAGTTATTAAAATACTACACCAAATCAAAGTAGTTACATGGTATTGGGCGAGACATCATTTCTCCAGTGGATTGTTTTTTTCAAATGCCTATTGCGAACTTAGTTGACCACATCTTAAATGGCTCAAAAATATTAACTTATACACAAAATTCCAGCTTGACTTTAGTCTGCTACTTTTTTTGCACGTTATCTCCTGGACTAGTATAATTAAGTATATTTTTTTTTAAAATTTAGGTCAAAACCATAAAATAGAGGAAATAAAAAAATAGTGGCATTTTATCAAAAAGTTAAAGATTTTGTAGAACTTAGAAAAATAGAATTTGCATAAACTTAGTATGTTCTTATAAGTAGGCTTCAACACGATTCGTCATAATGCGTGATAGCATACAACTTTTAAGCTTCAATACCGTTTAAAGACGCACTAAATGCAGAACAACAGATGAAAATGACAAAAAATATAAGCTTTGTTGGATTTTAAATTATGTTGAACATAATTACGATGGTTTTTAACAAATTAGTCCAATTGATAATGGGTATATTAAATAATTAACTAGGTTAATCATAGGATCAGCTTACCTGGTAGCCCAGTTACACGCTTTTAATGTTCATAGTGAACATGAAATCTGGAGTTTAGCTTACACTACCGGATCATATTCATATTAATTTCGAAAAACCATCGCGATCATGTTAAATCAGTTTATCCTGTTGTTAACGTTATGTTATGTTAATGCTTAAGTTCCCTTTAGATGTTTTTCAATAAAGGAAGAAAAAAATGTGACTTCATATCCGGATTTCACCGTAGTAGTGGTAGTGGTTAGACGGGAAGGACGAACCACTTTTTCGAACCTAGCAATCAGACCACATTGAGCCCATTTTACTAATTAGGTACTAATCCCGTGGTGGAGAGTCCAGCCACTTCCCACATCATACCTGAATATTGTATCGCCAAAGCGTGTATGGTGGGGGTCATCAGTGAGCTATTTAAATCAGAGCATCACGGCGAGGTATCGAACCCACGACCTTGATTCGTCTCGATTCATTAATAACTGGGCGAGTGGCTAGAGCATCTCGGTCACGCTGGCTCCTTGGNATCACCGGTGAAAAATCAGAGTCGCTGTGATTTTGGCTGATGCCTTGAATGTTGCAGATGGTATGATGGAGTTATTCGGGAGCAGCCTGGTAGACATGATGGAGAGAGACATGAAGGACTCTATGTATGACTCAGTATACTACCCGTCGCTGGGGTCGAGTCCTCTGTTCCCCGACCTGGTCGGACCCGCGGGTACTTTGGACTGTTCTCTAGACCATCTCGACCCCGGTATCATGGTCGACCCGGCAGTCGTCGTCCCACGCAGACACACCGAGCAGCATCATCAGATTAAACCCATCACGTCGTCGGTAAATATAAACCACCGATGCATTCCATCTGACACTAACTTAACGCTTACGTACTACTTTTTACTAATTACATTTTATTTAGTTTAAAGATCCTTTAAGTTTACACGGGTAGAGTAAACAAGAGATAATGATGGGTTTGTATCACTGGTTAAAAGAAATATTATCACTGTACTATAAAATATAGGTTTATTGTCTTTACCATAATATAAATTTAATAATAAATCAGACCGGTTTCAGCCTCTAAAATACCACATTATCACAAGTATAAAAAGTATGACGGCTATCTTCAGTGCCTTATATTTATAGACTGACGAGAAGGTAAGGTGGCAAGTGTTTAGGACATAAGGTCGGGAGGGGTGTGGGGTTCATGAAAAAGCGGGCGTGAGGGGTTTCCGATCGGATTAAGAGTTAAACGCCGGGTCTAGGAATGTGAAGGAAGTATGCACAGATAATTAGACGATATTAAAATTACAGGTTTGAATAATAATGAACTTAAGTTAAACAATTTTTACTAGAATCTAAGAAAGGAACAATAGTAATCTAAGAAAATATCTCAAAATAACAAATATATAATAATAAATAAGAGAGTGACGTTTAACATAATAAACTATTTAACCTAATTGTACGGATAGAAAGCCTTATAAGAGTGAGTGTAATAAATGCTATGAGTTGATGAAGATTGCAACTGTTTTGTGTTAAAGGAGAGAGTTAGTGAATTATTTATTACTAGCCGTTATGCCCGTGAAAACAGGCAGAATAAAATATAGTCAAAAAAGAGATAGTTATAATTAAAACATTTAAATAGATATATTATACTGTTTAAATAGAAAGTTTTATGCCCTCCGAATCATTACATAGGCATAGCTCAGTCGGTAGTGTTCGAGGCTTAGGCGCTGGAGGTCACTGGTTCAATCTCAGCTTATGGCTCATCAATTTTTAACGTAATAAATCATTTAGAGGTGAGTCGTTGCCATCGGGACTCTACTCGATTATATAAAAGATTATAAGGGTTTGACTAGTATGGAGTTATTCAGGTTGGTTCTTTCATTAAAGCAATCGATGTCGGGATTACTTAGGGCTCTGTGGATTTCAAGGTTTTCTAATAAATCCATTTTTTTTGCCTTTTTCACAAATGTGAATAAGTTCATAGCTTTGTTTAGTGAACGTGTGATTGGTTTCGATTAAATGGTTAGCAAAGCTGGATTTANACCTTATGTCCTAAACACTTGCCACCTTACCTTCTCGTCAGTCTATAAATATAAGGCACTGAAGATAGCCGTCATACTTTTTATACTTGTGATATTGTAGTATATTAGAGGCTGAAACCGGTCTGATTTATTATTAAATTTATATTGTGGTAAAGACAATCAACCTATATTTTATAGTACAGTGTTAATATTTCTTTTAACCAGTGATACAAACCCATCATTATGTTTGATTTCCACAAAATCTCAGTCAAAACCACGAACTTTGTAAACTTTGAGTAGAGTAGCGAGTAGTCTAACTCTACACATAGAAATCTGAAAAAACGCTCCGTAGAGTAGAGTACTATATCACATGCGGTGAAGTGGACTCTACTCTACTTCCCCCTCCACAGCTCCCACTCTACTGGTGTACACGTCTTTGTAGCAAGTAGAGTTCAGAACTGTAAACAAACAGCTTTCACTTAGCGTGCTATACTTACTACTAGCTTATGTGTAAACGCTCCAAAATCAAAATCGGTAGAGTGGTGGGAAGTAGAGTACACTCTACTCTCCTGTTTACTCTACCCGTGTAAACCTGGCATTATTCACTTTCTCAAAAATGTTGGAACTGGACCCATAACCTATTTTCAGAGTAAAAATACAGAGTAGCAGATGATTCTATGTGAAATCAAAAGTTAACAAAAAATAGTGTATTTGAATATAGGGGGAGGTTTCCTCTCCTCGGTCGCTTGGCAAAAATTAACTATTTCCAATATGAATGACTTTATGTGACGAGCATTCACCGAATATTTTGTTGTGTAGAAGATGCGTGAGGAATACATACTGCCGGACATCATCAACAACTCTAGGATGCTGAGAGTGGAGGTGGAGGAGAGTTCCGAGGAGGAGGAGGAGGAGGATGACGACGACAGGCCGGGGGAAGCGTTACCTGTCGCAGCCGCCAGCCTGTCGAGACATAACGACCAGACTGACAGGTCGGTCGCTGTCGAACACAACCAGATAGTCGATAACAAGAGGAAACTGCAGCAGCAACAACATCACTGGACTATGGTACCGTTGTTACTGTCTTAACCACGTCTCAGTCATTAGTTTAGTCTGTTGATCTACCGTTAATAGTTATTTACACACTGAGGGGATAAGTGATTGCACCCTGAGCGATCAAGTTGGTTCCTGAGGCGAAGTCGTGGCAACCATAACGTTCAAGTTAACTATCGCAAGGGTGTTAGTGATTTTCACTCCCGAGGAACAAGATTTTACCTCCAGAAGTAACTAAGTTGTAAGAACTACTTTTATAAATGTCGGATGTCGGCTTAAATATTATGTTTGATTTGCAGGTTGTAAATAAGAAAGCTCCACAGAAAGTGGTGAGCAGCGGTATTATGAAGGTGAAGAGAGATGTGGAGAGATCACCGAGCCTCACCAGATCTCCGAGTACTCAGGTGGTGAGGTCGCCCAGTGTAGTCCGGTCTCCCGGTGTCGTCAGATCGCCGAGTATCGTCCGCTCACCGAGTGTGTCAGACAGTCCTCCCTACTCTAAGGCTTCGTATCACCAGATACAGTTCCCTAAACCTACCTACTCTTACTCGTGTCTTATCGCCATGGCTCTTAAGAATTCGCCTTCTGGAAGCCTGCCCGTATCGGAGATATACAATTTCATGTGGTGAGATCATTTTTATAATATTTTTCTGATAAAATTATTTTGAAAACCACTTTTAATTCTATGTGTATCTCTTGTAATATTTATTTAGTTAAAGGATTTCAGTTGTTGGCTGACAATTTTCGTTTTGTTTTATCCCAGTGAGCACTTTCCCTACTTTAAAACGGCGCCTCCAGGTTGGAAGAATTCTGTGAGGCACAACTTATCTCTAAACAAGTGCTTCGAGAAGATTGAGAAATCGCTTCACGGTGGCTCGAGGAAGGGATGCTTGTGGGCTCTCAACCCCGACCGCATGGCTAAGATGGACGAGGAGGTAACCCACACGCTGATCTTTAAACTATATCATTCAGTATATTAAATTATTACTTACTTAAAGAGTTGAGGCTATACTACAACATACTAATGATCACATACATACATGTGTAAAGTGATGAGTGTGTCTGCAAGGTTTAACACATCTATCTCTCTTAGAACCAAAGTCTAAACACCAACATTTCTGGGAAGAGCAACATACTTATAATTATACAGTGTGTGATGGTGATTATTTAGTTATACAATGTACGGTTTGTTATTATGTGATGGAATGTATTTACAGGTGGCAAAGTGGCGTAAGAAGGACCCGGAGGCTATCAACCAGGCGATGGCGCGGCCCGAGACTCTGGACAGGTTGGAGAGAGGAGACATGAAGATCAAACTGAGGGTGGTGAAGGAAGAAGAGGAAGAGGAAGAGGACGAAGCTCCCGCTCACAGGTTAGGAACAGTCAACACTACGAGACACGTCTACGTCAAGGAGGAGGAAGAAGAAGAGGAAGTACCTACTCACAGGCTCAACTCGAGTAGACACGTCTACGTCAAGCAGGAAGTAGAGGAAGACGTGCCGGCACACAGGCTCGCACACCAGACCGGCAGGCACGTCGTCATCAAGGAAGAGGAGGAGGAAGAAGAAGATGACGACGAGGTGCCGACACACAGGTTGAACGGTGCCGACGTCAGGCATGCGGTGTTAGACGAGGACGACGACGACGATCAAGAAGACGACGATGAAGAGGAGGAAGAAGAGGATGAACAGTCTCAAGACGACCAGTCTGGTAATCTTCTTCTCTTATCTGAATAGACTTGTCTTAGAAATAGCTTGCTGACGTCACATCCGCTTCTCTCGCAGGAGGTTCTGTGACTGTCCAGGTGATGACTGTCTGGTTGAGACTGTAGTTATACGGTGCCTATAGCCGGTGCAGTGTGAGCCAGCTGGAAGCGTAGTTGTATCAGCCCTAATTATTTTCTGTATTAACACCTGTTGGTTTAATCCTTCAGTGCTCAATTCAATTATTAATTTAGTACATTTTTTTTATCCCTTTGCAAATATGTTCATGTGTGGAATTGATAAGAGTTTTGATGGTCTAGGTAATGTTGGGCTGTATTCTTAGCTTTGTAACAGTATTAGGGTCATTGACTTTCTCCGTGCTGTTATCAGTTATAATTAGGTATTGTTTATGCATGGGATACTATTTTTTTTTAAACCTCTCCCCTGAGTTTTAAGTTAAATTATACAATTGAATGTGATGTAATGAATCATTATAAGTTATCATGATGATGACAATTTATTCATTTATAAATTTAAATTTGCCTCCTTGACACTTTCCCCTTCCTTAAAGTTTAATGTCGTTAAAACAATAATGAGATAAAACGATTGTGGTCGTGCTAAAATTGCACATAAACCAAATGAAAAAATATTAAATCTTCACAGCAACACGGAAGATAAGATTAATTAAGAAAATAGAACGGATTCAATTTACAAAATTAGTTGAAAAAATTGTGATTGTCAGGAGATGAAGATATGTAAAATAAAAAATGTTATAATAAACTGTTCAGTAATAAAACTTACATTGGAGAAATGTCTCAAAAATTAAAAAAAAAAAAACAAAAAAAACAGGCAGTATTATCGAATTAATTACATTAAAATAATAATAAAAAAAAAACGCTTTAGCAATACACGCATTTATACAGTTATAATTTTGATTTTGAAAAAAAACAAAAAAAAACAAAAAAACAATATTCTGGAATATGATATTACACCAAAAAAGAGGATTCTTGAGGCCTTCCACATTTTTAGAAACCAAGGTAACACAGTTAATCATAAAACTGATTCAGGAAACATTAATAAGAATTGTAACCTAATTTTTAAAAGATATAAAGATAAGAAATAAAATGAATCATAATTAAGTGTGACATGAGTTATATAAAATAGAATTTAAAAGAATACCAAGGCAACGTACATGTTAACATAAATATTTTTTAAATAAACTAATAATTAAATCCACAACTTTGTAATTAAATAAATAAATAATAATTGACACTATTTAAATTAATATCAAAATTAAAATACCATATTTTAATAATTATTGTGCAAATTATTATGCACCTAGTTTCTTAGATTTATAAATAATAATTCTTAATAATAAACTCTATAATTCTTATTGAGAATCAACTCAAATAGAAGGTTATTTAGATGCAGGTTATGAACAATGATTAAGAAGGTCGAAAAAGCAATGTCTCCAACATTATTTCAACAACTTCATTACATTAGCCATTCATTCTCAGAAAATAAAGAATAAAGATAATAATAAAGAAAATTAAGTTGGCAATACTTACTTTTTCTTTTTGTAGGGCTACTTTTACTTTTTCTCCCTACTTTTTGAGTTCAGGGAAGAAAAGACCTGCGGTTAGTCCCTCTAAACTAGTCCAAAAATCATAACTTTTTCTCCTTACTGGAAATAAAATGTATTAGTTACTTAGTTTTCTCCAATTTGTTGTATTTCGGAACCCAGAAATTGGTAAAATATAGTCTGGGGGTATTTTTGTATCCCTGACAACCTGAGGGAAATGAAGAAGGGGACCTCAGAGAGGGAACTTAAATTTTGGGGATGACAAGTGGAGCTAAGAAGCTGCAAAACTCAACTCTTTTATTGTTATCAATCATTTGGTTTTGTCTCCTTATAGCTTATCACTTTTATCATCATTGTCTTTTTTTTTTTTGAGTTGTGTGATCTTATTAACTTGTTTTTATCAATTGATAAATGTGTATTTTTTTTCTTTCTAATTTTCAGACGAGGAAGGTGAAATTCCCCCGAGTTTGAAGCCTTTTGACAGACAACTCAACTCGAGGCTCAACCCGACCATCGAACAGACTGACATCGGTGTCGAGGTAAACAGACTTACTTATCTGTCATGTCGGGCACTGTCGCAACAGTACACTGTCACAGAACCACTAGATGTGGCCTCAGAATGCACATCAGCTGGTATCTGGGGTGGTGTTGGGGTTCATACACGGCACATTTTTGTTTAAATAAGGCTTTTATCTACTCGCGGCAGCAAAATTAAACATTACTTAAATGTTTTTAGTAGGCTGGAAAGTACTATATCACTGTTTTGTCATTAAAATATTATTAACAGGCAGGAAAGTAGTTAAAACAGTCAGGAAAATACTTTGTCTGCCTAGGCAGAGAAAGTAACAGTGTTTACCACATCACCGGTGAAAAATCAGAGTCGCTGTGATTTTGGCTGATGCCTTGAATGTTGCAGATGGTATGATGGAGTTATTCGGGAGCAGCCTGGTAGACATGATGGAGAGAGACATGAAGGACTCTATGTATGACTCAGTATACTACCCGTCGCTGGGGTCGAGTCCTCTGTTCCCCGACCTGGTCGGACCCGCGGGTACTTTGGACTGTTCTCTAGACCATCTCGACCCCGGTATCATGGTCGACCCGGCAGTCGTCGTCCCACGCAGACACACCGAGCAGCATCATCAGATTAAACCCATCACGTCGTCGGTAAATATAAACCACCGATGCATTCCATCTGACACTAACTTAACGCTTACGTACTACTTTTTACTAATTACATTTTATTTAGTTTAAAGATCCCTTAAGTTTACACGGGTAGAGTAAACAAGANTCTAGATTAGACTAGCTACTTTTCTTGATTTATCCTAGTTACTTAATTTCTTTTAAGCAATCAGAAGATATCTTTAATTCTTTTAGTAATTTGTTAGTAAAAATATAAATAAATATATTATATTGCGTGCATTATTCATTCAGAAGATATGTGTGCTATAAACGTGTGTTTTGTATTTTGTTGTTATAGATTCAGTTTGCATTTTACTTATTGTTATTATTCCCAAATTTCTTATTTTTGAACATTAATTTTAGTTAATACATTTATTATCTTTATTAATATGACCTATAGTTATTAACTATTATCTATGCTATATTAATAAAGATAAAATTTTAGCAGTTTCATTTTTCTTCCGCAAGTAGGTAAAATATTGTATGCAACAAGGCAGCAAAGGAAATATTTCTGCCTCGTTTATTCATTGCCTGCCTTGGCTTCGCCTTGGCAGTCAAATAGGTAAATTCCCTGCCTCGGCAGTTAATTATCATAGCCTATCCTCGCCTTCGGCTCGGAGGCTAATCTAATCGCTCGTCAGTAAAATTCCATTTTGCTACCTAGTTACATATATAACTATTGCAGTCCCCCCCCCACAAGTTGACCTAGCGCCGTCATATAAATGAGTAGAAGCATCCACACATCTCTGTAATATAAAGCCGTATTGCTGACTGACTGACTGATCCACCGTCTTATTCATGTATTGATATTAGTGTTTCTCCTCTTCCAGTTGAACTAGTCACTTGAAATTTGGCAAACTTATAATAGCTTTTAGCCCATATCCGACGGAACAATCCCAAAAAATGTTCAAATCGCCCCAGAATTTTGTCTGCACAGACGACAGACAGACATTTTTTAAAATCCACTTTTTTGGACTCGGGGGACCTCGAAACGTGTAAATCCGTCAAAATTGAATTTTGACACTATCGCAATACTTTCTCTTTATATGATGGATTGCAGCAGCAGTTACTGATTTTGAAGGATCTACAAGTTTTGAGTTTTTGTCATCTCCGTCGCTTATAAGTTTGATAGAGCTACACTTTCTATGCAATATTTAATTTTTTGTCACACTTATAAGGCAGCTAGAATGATGAAATTTCACCGGCATATTGGCACATCTTACCCCCCCTTATGCATTTAAAGTATGATGAGATTCTAGCTGCCCTCTAAGTATGGAAAAACTTAATGTAACTTTACACCAAGTGTAAGTTTCTAGTGCAATTTATTGACTGTTTTACAATGTTCACTGTACAAAGATTTGATAAATTTAACATAATAGTAAATCATTCAATTTAGCCTTAGCTGAGGTAACCTGTTTGCCTGATTTTAATTTGATTATATCATATAATTAGCTACAAAGATTCTTGTTTTACTAAGTATTCTCATTTATAAAATACTAGGTGAGCAAGCGAACTCGATACTGCCTAACGAACATTAATAACATAATCAATGTATAACTACTACCTTTGAAAAACGTAAAGAGTTTATTCGGTTGCATTATATGAAAAATTTAAGTTACAATTTGCAATATATACTTCTAAAATATGCGATATTGTCATAAGAGAGCTACTACAGACAAACAAACATTCATTTTTATGTATATAAATATAGATTATAATATTTTTCCTGTATTTTCCATTTTACCCTCCTCCCGAATGAAAATATGCATAATGATTCCTGTACTCTTATAGAGCTTTTCAAAGCTATGCGTCATTAAAGGTTCTCATTACTTTGACATTTGTACCCCCGTACCTCTGTGAATATAAATGAGAATGTAGAAAGTAGGTTTTACGTCTTAAGACAGGATAATATGCCTTGAGGCAATCTTGTCAATTTCTCCGGATGTTTCCGTCCTCAAAGAGTTGACTTAATTTAAAAAATGATTATTTTATTTTTTTTCTTAGTTTTCGGAAGAAGTTTACGAGGAGCTCGGACTTCTGGAAGAAGTATTAGAAGAAGAAGCGGAAGTCTACAGAGTACCTGTGAAGCGACCACGTGTCGACCAACAGCGACCACGAGTCGACCATCGACCAGTCTCATCTCACAGTTACCACAAGCAAGCGATTGCTTCCCTTCTTTAATGTCTTCTTCCTTCCTTTTGTAACTTTAAAATTTTTAATTTTTTTTTTTCTTTAATTCTTAATTTTAATTTAGCTTAAAATAAAAATATAAAAAAAAAAACAAAAACAAAATATAATTGGATATTTAATAATTCTTTAAACAGATAAAAATAGTAAAACGGATTTAAAGTTAATCACTCGCTGTTGACTNGAAGCTGTTTAAATTGTCATTATAATTAATTAATTTAAAAAAAACAAAAAAAAACGTCAACTTGTATCTCAATTTTTATTTATTATTTTTTTTTTTTAAAAATTAGAGATAGACAGTCAAGAAAAAAAGAGAGAAAAATAATCTTTAACCATTATTAAAATTACAGACACACACACACACAAAAACAAATTAAAAATATTTAGAATTTAAAAAAAAATAAAAATAAATTAAACGTTTAATACCCTACTGTACAAAAATTATAAATTTTAACTCGTTTAGTGAAAATATTATATGGGCTACCAGGTATTTTCAAAAACTATTTCTAGAGGATTTTTTAATTTTTATTTTCTTCAACACAAATTAAGAGTTATAAGTACAAAATGTCGTTAATTAGGTAAACAAAGTATTAAATCTGAAAATGTTTTAAAAATGTGCATTAATTCCTCACAAGTTTTCTCCTGTGACAAAAATACACACTGTATTTTTGATGTATACTCCCGTATCTGAGAGCTGACGTGTTCTACCCTAATCATCTTAGAGGTAGATGTGTAAAGTGACTGATATCTCCATCCTGTAATGACAAGCTGCAAAAATAACAATTTAGTAGACCTGATTCAAATTCTAATTAGATTTAAAGCTTCAGTTAAATATTTAAAAGGAATTAATTTTTTTTTTTTAGCGGTGCATTTAAATATTGCATTAGCGGATTATGCACACTTTAAGTAAAAGTTGCAACAGTGGTAAAGTAGACTTTATAGTGACGAACAAAGAAATACGTTTTTTTTTAAAAAAACGACGTAACTTTACTTTAAACCATTGTCTTTGAACAAGAACAACTACATGTTCTGTAGCGGTGAGCTGTAGGGAAGAAATGTCAAACAGAAACAGCCTGCGTGCCTTTACTCACCGTTTCTCTTTCACACTTGATCTCTTCTCACCGCTACTCAACATGACTATTTGTAGTTGAAAGTTAGCTTCGTACAATCTACTTTTTTCTTGAAGCTGTTTAAATTGTCATTATATCAACTTTACTTCACTACTGTTGACCTTTTACTAATTTTCTCTATTTAGCATCGTTATTTCTAATTTCAATATATTACATCATCAGGTCACATAGCATCTAAACACTACAGAATAAAAAGATAAAGGATTACTACTTTAGTTGTACAATGGATGAGTTGTGTTGCAATGTACATTTCAATACATTACATCATCAGGTCACATAGCATCTAAACACTACAGAATAAAAAGATAAAGGATTACTACTTTAGTTGTACAATAGATGAGTTGTGTTACAATGTACATTTCAATACATTACATCATCAGGTAACATAGCATNCAGTTGACACTGTGGTGTTGACTGTGACGCTACATCATGTCGACAGTTGACACTGTGGTGTTGACTGTGACGCTACATCATGTCGACAGTTGACACTGTGGTGTTGACTGTGACGCTACATCATGTCGACAGTTGACACTGTGGTGTTGACTGTGACGCTACATCATGTCGACAGTTGACACTGTGGTGTTGACTGTGACGCTACATCATGTCGACAGTTGACACTGTGGTGTTGACTGTGACGCTACATCATGTCGACAGTTGACACTGTGGTGTTGACTGTGACGCTACATCATGTCGACAGTTGACACTGTGGTGTTGACTGTGACGCTACATCATGTCGACAGTTGACACTGTGGTGTTGACTGTGACGCTACATCATGTCGACAGTTGACACTGTGGTGTTGACTGTGACGCTACATCATGTCGACAGTTGACACTGTGGTGTTGACTGTGACGCTACATCATGTCGACAGTTGACACTGTGGTGTTGACTGTGACGCTACATCATGTCGACAGTTGACACTGTGGTGTTGACTGTGACGCTACATCATGTCGACAGTTGACACTGTGGTGTTGACTGTGACGCTACATCATGTCGACAGTTGACACTGTGGTGTTGACTGTGACGCTACATCATGTCGACAGTTGACACTGTGGTGTTGACTGTGACGCTACATCATGTCGACAGTTGACACTGTGGTGTTGACTGTGACGCTACATCATGTCGACAGTTGACACTGTGGTGTTGACTGTGACGCTACATCATGTCGACAGTTGACACTGTGGTGTTGACTGTGACGCTACATCATGTCGACAGTTGACACTGTGGTGTTGACTGTGACGCTACATCATGTCGACAGTTGACACTGTGGTGTTGACTGTGACGCTACATCATGTCGACAGTTGACACTGTGGTGTTGACTGTGACGCTACATCATGTCGACAGTTGACACTGTGGTGTTGACTGTGACGCTACATCATGTCGACAGTTGACACTGTGGTGTTGACTGTGACGCTACATCATGTCGACAGTTGACACTGTGGTGTTGACTGTGACGCTACATCATGTCGACAGTTGACACTGTGGTGTTGACTGTGACGCTACATCATGTCGACAGTTGACACTGTGGTGTTGACTGTGACGCTACATCATGTCGACAGTTGACACTGTGGTGTTGACTGTGACGCTACATCATGTCGACAGTTGACACTGTGGTGTTGACTGTGACGCTACATCATGTCGACAGTTGACACTGTGGTGTTGACTGTGACGCTACATCATGTCGACAGTTGACACTGTGGTGTTGACTGTGACGCTACATCATGTCGACAGTTGACACTGTGGTGTTGACTGTGACGCTACATCATGTCGACAGTTGACACTGTGGTGTTGACTGTGACGCTACATCATGTCGACAGTTGACACTGTGGTGTTGACTGTGACGCTACATCATGTCGACAGTTGACACTGTGGTGTTGACTGTGACGCTACATCATGTCGACAGTTGACACTGTGGTGTTGACTGTGACGCTACATCATGTCGACAGTTGACACTGTGGTGTTGACTGTGACGCTACATCATGTCGACAGTTGACACTGTGGTGTTGACTGTGACGCTACATCATGTCGACAGTTGACACTGTGGTGTTGACTGTGACGCTACATCATGTCGACAGTTGACACTGTGGTGTTGACTGTGACGCTACATCATGTCGACAGTTGACACTGTGGTGTTGACTGTGACGCTACATCATGTCGACAGTTGACACTGTGGTGTTGACTGTGACGCTACATCATGTCGACAGTTGACACTGTGGTGTTGACTGTGACGCTACATCATGTCGACAGTTGACACTGTGGTGTTGACTGTGACGCTACATCATGTCGACAGTTGACACTGTGGTGTTGACTGTGACGCTACATCATGTCGACAGTTGACACTGTGGTGTTGACTGTGACGCTACATCATGTCGACAGTTGACACTGTGGTGTTGACTGTGACGCTACATCATGTCGACAGTTGACACTGTGGTGTTGACTGTGACGCTACATCATGTCGACAGTTGACACTGTGGTGTTGACTGTGACGCTACATCATGTCGACAGTTGACACTGTGGTGTTGACTGTGACGCTACATCATGTCGACAGTTGACACTGTGGTGTTGACTGTGACGCTACATCATGTCGACAGTTGACACTGTGGTGTTGACTGTGACGCTACATCATGTCGACAGTTGACACTGTGGTGTTGACTGTGACGCTACATCATGTCGACAGTTGACACTGTGGTGTTGACTGTGACGCTACATCATGTCGACAGTTGACACTGTGGTGTTGACTGTGACGCTACATCATGTCGACAGTTGACACTGTGGTGTTGACTGTGACGCTACATCATGTCGACAGTTGACACTGTGGTGGGACACAACAGACACAATTGGTTGTGTATGTTAATCGTATGGTTTATACAGTTTGTTGAAATTATAAAGCTACAGAGTAAAGGAAGCAAAATTTAGATCAAATTTAAATTCTTACGGTACTGTTGGCAAAGACCAAAAACTAAATTTCCCACGATATCAAGTCTTTCTAAGAGGATTTTTATGTGATAAACACCAACTCTAAGCTTACAGTCTGTGCCAAACAACAGTTATCACTATCAAATGGGGTGGGGAGCCAATGAGAGATTGAGTTTTTCCCGGACAAAAGGTCGGGCCAACTAGACAAAGATAAATGTCTCTAGTTGAGGGGAGAGGCTCCCTAACCACAGACCTAGTGATTTTATTTTTTCCCTTAGTGAGGTTGGCTAATACGTCGTGTCAGAGAGGTTACGTAAAAGTGACAAAGGTTGCTGTCGGCAATACTCGGAACTTCTGAGTATTGCCGAAGTCAGTTGGGTGCTAAGACAATACCCATTTCTAGTTTGTATGGCATGTGCAGTTACGTCAAATCTATCGAATAACAACAGGAAGGTTTCCAATCTGTTAGGTTTCCTGTTTTGTTTGTTTTTGTACTGTATTATAGTCACTAAACTTACTCCTGACTTTTTATAAAACTTTTTCTTTTTACATTAAAAAAAAAAAAATAGTTCAGTAGCATCTCGATATTGTGATGGCCGCGAAACATTTTATTTTGAGATTATAATGGATTAACACGTTTTGAGGTTCCCTGAGTCCAAAAAAGTGGTTTTTAAAAAATGTCTGTCTGTCTGTAGTCTAGGAGTTTAAACTGCTGGGGCTGATTTTGATGTAATTCAGCATACATGTTTAGAAAAATCATACCCCCGAGACGACATTGAGAAATAAATTTCAGCTATAAATTTGGGGGCTCTACCCCCCCAAATAACTCTGAAAACAAATTATTTCTTGTATTCTTCAATTGATCCCTTTGATTGTAACTTCTTCTAGTAAGTGTTCTTTGAGGGATTTAATAATTAAAAACAATTTTTAATTATATTTTTTATAATTGTGGCTATATTTCGCCTTATCCTGGGCATCTTCAGGCCTTATCTGTAAAATATGCTGTGGCATTGAAATGGAGAGTTATTGAGAGATTTAAAAATACCTTGAGTAACTATCAACAGCTAAGTTCATTAGTTACT